>JAPJBO010000593.1:0-122500 GCA_030068145.1 Diplonema papillatum
TGAAGCCCTCCCCGACTGTTCCGTTCACTTTGAAGTGCCGCTGCATTCGTCGGTATGCGGCTTTCAACGCCCTTAACACTTTTCGATTGAACCCTAGCTTTTTTGCGAGCTGCAGCGTGATTTTTATGGGCACCGAGTCAAAGCATTTCTTAAAATCAAATGCGATCCCATGCAGTGGGTGCCCCGTGAGGTGCGCTTGCTCGATCTCGGCTGCCAGATGCCAGAAGAGATCCTCTGTACTGTGCCCGGGCCGGCAGCCATGGAGTCCCTCTGGTGCCAGCTCGTCCATCCAGCGTTGCGCATCCTTGGATCTGACTGCTGCCCATATCCTGTACAGGACTGGTGTCACTGAAATCGGCCGTTGAGATAACGGTTCCCCCGTACTCTTCGGCTTTGGTATCAACGATACCAGTGCGTGCATTAAGTCTTCCGGCCACTGGCCGCTTTCTTCCACGTTGTTGAGCACCTCAGCAAACCCCTCAAGCAGAGGATTTGGTAGCTGCTGCAGCTCGTGTACCCTCCACCCGTGCATCCCTGCTGAGGCTGACTTGCTCATCTTAGCTAGCGCTGTCCTCACGTCGCTCACCGTTATGGATTCGCACTCCATTTCAAATCTGGCTGGGAGAATGGGGTCGTAAGTTCGCATAAAACGTTGCCAGCACGGCTCCTCCTGTGTCGCGTACCGGTTGAATATACCCCCCCATGCCCCTTCGCTTCGTAGTATCTCGTCTATCTCCACCGCGTTCGCCGTCAGGGACCTGTCGTCTCGCTGCAAGAACATCAATGGCGAGGAGTATCGGTCTGCGATGTAATCGAAAACGAGGCCTCTCCCGTGCGCCCATGCCTCCTGCATCTTGTGTGACCACTGTGCCCTCCTGTGCTGCCTGAGCGCGGTGAATGTTGCCTTCTGGGACCCTTCCAGCTCTGTCAAGGCGATCTGGAGCACTTCTAGCTCGGAAAGGTCATTCGACTTCACGACGTTAGCAACAGTCTCGGGTATGTGGCCTCGTTTCACCCTTCTCCGCGCGGCTTCTCTCGCCTTCTCTTCCCGTCTCGTTAGCGGGTAGGCACCCCCGCACTCAGACGGTCCTGGCCAGCATGCACGAGTGTCCGGAGATGCCCTAACAGCTCGTCCCGCGCACGGGTCTGCTTCGCCCCTTGCTAGCAGCGTGTTGCTGACAACCTGTCCCCCGCGTCCTGTGTATGCTCTTGGCGGTAAGGCGAGTTTGCCCTTGTGCAACAACAGAAGATAATTTTCAGCTTGCTGCGATAGCTGTTTCAAACTGATTGTCCCCTTCCTAGCATTCTGCGCTTCACTGGCGAACGTCGACAAGTCACCCTTCTCACTTAGACTGAGCTTCGGGTATTCACGGGGGAAAGCAGCTGGCAGGATTGCGCGCCTGTCGCGCTCTCGGAACGCTTGTTGACGCATCGTCACGTACATCGGCGCATGCGTGTGGAACTTGCTGTCCGCCTTCGATTCTGTGAACACCCGACTAATCGCCGGCGCAGCACACACATTAGCGAGGCAAAGATCGATCCTACTCCCCTCTGTTGCATTCGGCGCCCAGCATGTACACGGTGGATCTTCACCTTGACCTACAGCGTACGCGGCTGCCACATCTGCCCACCTTCCAGAGCGGTATGCCGCGGCTAACACCGCACTCGTCTCTGCTGTGCAGTTGAAATCACCGATGATTAGAGTCGGTACCTGCCCCAGGCCCGCCGCTATGCCCAGCACCTCTGTTAGCAGCACTTCTCTTTCCCGTTGCACCTGCACGCCGTTCCCGCTATGCCCGTACACAGAAAACACATGTAGTGCCGTTTTTCCGTCGCCAAGGGCAATGGCGACGTGCACGACGCGAGTTGACTCCACTACTCTCTTCTCGGACTCGTCTTTCGGAGCCACCCGCTGCGCTTTGAGGTGCTGTCGGGTCATTACTGCCACTCCACCTGGCCTTCTCTGTCTTCTCCCGTCTTTTCCTTCCACCATTGTCACATCGTCGCCCCAGTGCACGTTCCATCCGTAGGCTGCGAGGTACGAGCTTAGGAACGCCATCTGCTTTCAGCAAGGCCACCACCAGCAGCTTCTCTGTGTCCAAAGAAGTAATGTTTATGGTGACGATTACCATATCGTCGCTTTGCGGGCGAGATAATTCGCCTGCCTTTGCTTCATCGACTCGGCGTTTCTGGGTGCGTGCCGGCAGGGCTGCGCGGACGGGTGCCTTGATGTCCTCGTCGCCCGACTCGGTTTGGCGTGCTCGTCCTCGCCCGATGAATAGGTCGGTAAGCGGCAACGCGTTCTCCACAGCCTGCTCTAGCTTCTGGATGCTTGTGTATGGGAGGTGAACGCTGTCGTAGTGCTGCGGGAGGTACGTCACCACAACAGTTCTTTCCGCTCCCTCCGTGCTCCACCGCTGGATGGCGTCGCGTCGTTCGGCGTTGATCACCCATATGCTGCACTGCAACACCTCAGCCGCTGCACACAACGTCACCTCGTCACCATACGTGCCGTTGAGCCGCATTCTAGCTGTGTACGGTGCCAACTCTTCACCGACCATCGCGTTCCAGTACCTGGCGGTGTTTGCCTCGATGTTCGCCACTACCCGCTGCCTTAAATCGCCCGCGTCGACTCCCCCGTAGCCTTCTGCGATCGCGGAAAACTGGCAGTTTCCATCCCCGGGCACTCGCGTGATCCTTGCGCACATACTGCGTGCGGTTTGCACCAGCCATTCGTTATTGCGGGGATAGCGCGTTCCATCGTCTTCTCTTCCTCCCCCTGCCATTCGTTGTTGCATGATGTTCCGGGAGGAGAGTCAGTTTCGAGGCTTCATGTACTCGGTAATCTTCTTGCTTGCCGGCCTTTTTACTTGGGCGACCGGCTCCTGTGATTTCGATGTCGACTGCGATCGCGTACACGCCCTCCTCCTCTTCCCCCCTACCAAAGACGCCGCTGCATGGGGAGGCGATGCTTCCCGTTTTTCCCTTTCCTCGGCCCGCCTGTTGGTCGCTTGGACTTGCTCCTGCAAGCTCATCAATAGAGTGGATAGTTCTTCCACCCTCCTGGACAGTTTGTGGTTTTGCGCGATCACCTCCTGGGTCGCCTTTCGTTCTTCCTCCGCCGCCTTTGCTGCTCCTTCGAGCTTCTCGTTGAGCCGCCGGTTTTCGTCCTGGAGCTGTTTCAGCTGCTGCCCAACTTCATCCACTTGCGGTTGCTGCTGCTTGCCCGACTTGCCTTCCGCGCTTCCTTTCTTCCCCGAGGCGGTAGCGGCTTGCGCATATGTTCCTCTCACCGCCGACGCTGTGTTTTCCTCCACCTTGCTGCCCTTGGTTCCTTTCCCGTTCTGGACTCCAGCGGCTGCCGGCTGCTGTTCAGTTGGAACGACTCCTGACGCGGCCTCCTTTTCACGCCCGGCGTTGCTCCATTCCTTCTCCGCCTGCTTCGTTCCATAATGCTGGACGAACTCCTTCCAGGTGTATGACTCGTCCTCCCTGGCTGTACCGCGCTCGCCAGGGTCTTTTCTTCTCTCTTGCGCGATGGCCTGTACCCAACGCTGGTTCGTGTCCGTTCTGTACCTTGTCGTGGATACGAGGATTCGGGCCTTTGCGCCTTCGACTCCAAACTCCCATGTAGGTGGGTCCTGACCCCTCACGACCGCAAGTATCCCCCCTCGCTTCGGTATGGCCCTGATGATCTTGACGTCGGCCCACCCCGCGGTTCGCAGAAACAACTCTGCCTGCCCGGCTGTTGTCCCCCTGTCGAAGCCGGACACGTCATACAACCTACCCTGCTGTTTGGGGACCGCCGCACCCGCTGCTTCCTTTCGGGCGCGTTCCTCATCCTCTGTCTTTACCCGAAGCCCGAGACCTCTCTTGTTGACCGCAAGCCTGATCACGAGGCCCGGCCTGTCACGCGCGAACGCCTGCGCCTCTTCCAACTTCGTGCCGGTGGACAACCACACGACCGGCCCTTCGTCTCCTTTCGGGACTGCAAAGACGCCGTTACGCCCGGAGGCCTTCGCGAGAGCTGCCGCCCCTTCTTCCGTCGTGCGCACAAGGGCACCGAAAA
Organism: Diplonema papillatum; assembly: GCA_030068145.1. Lineage (NCBI taxonomy): Eukaryota > Euglenozoa > Diplonemea > Diplonemida > Diplonemidae > Diplonema > Diplonema papillatum. The sequence continues at coordinate 4,070 of JAPJBO010000593.1, forward strand.
ACCGCGTCGGGTCATCGAAGCGGCCCCGTGTCTCCACTCCGGTGATGGAGATACTGCCAGCTCCCGTCTCCGCGGCATGCTTCCTGAGGTATCCCCTCAGGTCTCTTGCAGCTTCTTCCCACTGCGCGTTGGTGGTTTGGCTCTTCGGAATTCGAACCGAGACCTTCCTCTCTTCGCAAACCGGCATCGGCACGGACCTCAGCACCCGCCTCTGCCGGACGTTTCCGTCGCCCAACTGAACGACCCAAGCTGCGACGGCCTCGATTTGTCGTCCTCTCGTGACGACCACAGTTGTTTCTTCCGCTGTTTTCCTGTCCAGGCCCGGGGCTGCTCCCAACACAACTATCGCGCGCGACCCCTTCTTCTTCTTCTTCCCTTCGCCAGCTATTGCGGCGATGGCCCGTCTGACGTCGGCTATCGCCACCCCTTCCTCTTCCCCCTCGATCAGCTCATTGACGTCGAGGATCAGAGTCGACCAGTCTTCAGCCCGCAGTTCAGCTGGGGCTGTTTTCTTGTTGCCGCTAGCCGGCACCCATTGCCAGGGTGCCCCGGTGCTGGTCTGCGTCGGCCGTGTCTCATTTGACTGGACACGTTGCCCAGGACCACCGCTTGGAGGTGCAGACATGTATTTGATGATGATTTTGTGATCGTTTCAAACTTTTTTTGTATAAGCACCTGCTTTGTAGGAAATGCTTGAGGAGACTGCCAGTTGCGATAGATCAAAGGAGGTAAATGTGCTGTAGCCCACACGAAACACAGGTAACCCTGGGTTTAGTGGCGGGCGTAAGCGTTCGACAAAAAAGACCCACTTTGTAGTTGTATTGTTTTCTCCCCCTCTAGCCTCCTTCGAAATGAGCACAAGGCAGTCCCTCGAGTATTTCTCCCAGTCCCTGTGTGTGTGTGTGTGTGTGTGTGTGTGTGTGTGTGGAATCCCTTTCTTTCCGTTTCTGGTCCTTCGAGCTTCTGGACCGCTTGTGGCATGGTTCGCAGTGGGAGAACTCAGGACTAAAAGGCGGGAAAAGGATAAAGCACCGTTATCGAGGAAAAGCGGCCGGCCGGCAATACAAGGAGAAGAGGGCCGCGTGGGCGGCACACGGGAAAGGGGGAAGGGGGAGTACAAACAGCGGAGAGGGAAACGGCCTGGATGTTTGCGTAATACTACCCCTGTCCAACCTCTTAGAGAGTGGAAATAGGAGGCATCGCGTACGTCAAATGGTGGAAACGGAAATGGGATTCCACTAGACGCGCCTTCGGCGCTCAAGCAAGCTTGCTAGTATGGAATCCCTTTCTTTCCGTTTCTGGTCCTTCGAGCTTCTGGACCGCTTGTGGCATGGTTCGCAGTGGGAGAACTCAGGACTAAAAGGCGGGAAAAGGATAAAGCACCGTTATCGAGGAAAAGCGGCCGGCCGGCAATACAAGGAGAAGAGGGCCGCGTGGGCGGCACACGGGAAAGGGGGAAGGGGGAGTACAAACAGCGGAACTATGTGCGATGCATCCTAGTCGTTACACGAGAACCACTACCGAGCCATCGACGGAGAAACCTCCGTCACGGCGTTGCACGCCCTCGTGGCAGACCCGGAACGAGTCGTGTCCGCAAGTTCCTTTTCGCGAATAAGGATCTGCAGGCATCCTGTCGGTCGGTAGCCAACCCACACGGAAACCCCCGGTGAAAGAAGAAAAAATATGTGCGTGCTCGGTGAGCAGCCGATTCGCGAGCCGCGTGGCGGAGTGTCCCTTGTTGAGTACGTGGAATACGGCTCTGTTGTCGGTTAGGACAAGAGGGGCGGACGCGCCCTGGTCTCGCACGACACAGAGAGCCCTGAGAGCGGCTCGTAACTCGAAGTGAAAAATGTCCTCAGTGGTCTGCCAAGTGCCCCAGATGGCCCCCGAGGAGACCGCCGTGTTGTAGCACACACCCCAACCTTTCTTGCTCGCATCGGCCCATACCACGCAATCAAAAAACTCGGGGCGCTTTAGCCTCGGCGGGAACCAATCGGAGGAACGTAGCACGGCCAGAAAGCGCTCAATGTCAGCACGGAAACCAGATGGCAATCGCTGGCACGACAACCAGGAAAGTTCACCCTTTCCAATCTTTGTCGCCCGATCCCGCACCCAAGTGAGGACCTCGACATATCTACTCAGCCACCGCCCGGTGGCATAGCATACCCATACGACGCAACCGACGATGTACCAAGCATGCCTGACTGTAACAAGCGGGAGGGCAATGAGCCGGTCGATGTTGTCTGCGGCGGTTTTCCGCCACAAGTCGGGTAGACGAAACACTCGCAGCTTCAGGTCCCACTCGATCCCAAGGTACTCAATGTGCTGGGTGGGACACAATACACTCTTTTGTGCGTTGATCTCCGCACGGGCTCGACATGCTCTACTCAGAAACAGGGCGACCCTGTCCTTGCAATCCTGGCGTGTGGTGCCTAGTACAATCACGTCATCGTAGCAAGCGGCACCGGCCTGCAGAAGATCTGGTCCCATGATGACTTCCGTCGTCTTCTGTGCAACAAAAGGCGCCCAAGACCAACCCATAGGCATCCTAACCCAACGATACCAGCTGGAGCCGACGCGAAAAACAAAGAACGATGCGTTGTATTCGTCAAGCGGGAATTGATGGAAATACCCGCGAAAGTCGATTTTGGCGGCCCAACGGAATCCCGAAGACAAGATCAAGACCGAAAGGTCGTGGGGGCCAGGTAGCTTGAAACGCGGGGGCCGTGTCATGGTCTCGTTGACGGGTCTGCCGTCGACGATGAGACGTCTCACCATCGGGTCCTTCTTCGGTTCATCAAAAAGAGAGACTACAGCCCGAACAGGCTCGCTGCGCTTCTTCAAAACTGATACACCTTGCTCCACACACTGAGCTACATACTCGGCGGAAGGCGCGTCACTGGGCCTGGGAGACGCGCAGGCGACACCACTGCCTGTCTGAAAGCGTTGCTGTCCCGCAGTATATCCACAAAGGTCGGGTCAACCCCAGCATGCAGCGCCACTTTCGAATGGGAGCGACAGTAGGTGAGGGCTTCATTCCGACGAACGGGATCATGCAGGGATGCCCCCTAAGTGTCATTCTCATCAACGTCCTGATTAGCGTTTGGATGCGACACATAGCAGACATCGAAGCAGCGATACCACTCTCGTATGTCGACGATGTGTATGCGATGTTGAAGTCACTCGCAAACCTGGAGGAGGCGGCCAGGCGGTCAGGACGGTTTGCAGGGCTGACCGGGATGAAAGTCTGCACGCAGAAGAAATCGCATTTCTTCACAACGGCGCCGGACGCTCCGCAAACGATCGAATACGCGGAGAGCAAAGACGAGGAGGGGAACAGCGAGCAGACCGAATTGATACGGAGGCGCACAACATTTGATGCCCTGGGGGCGATGATAACGACGGATCGGGTGCCGCCGGGGGAGGCGATACAACCGTCAAGGCGTATCTTGGAGAGAAACGCTGAAGCCGAGCTCGTGCTGAAAAGGGCTAGCTGTCTCCCGCTTCCAGGCGACGCAAGAGACCTGGTCGTTAGTATGACGGCAGGGGCAAAGCGGTACTACGGCACCGCAGTGTCCGAACTCAGGAAGCGGGACATCGTGCGCCTACGAAGGCTGTTTACTGACGCGGTGTGGACGGGACCGCCGCGGCGAGCCCAGGAGGCCGTGCTGCACATACTGCACCACGGGCACAGACTCGACCCGGTAGTAGTGCCCGTTTACCGGAGAATAACCACCTGGGCTGTTCAAGTCGAGAAGTGGGAGTCCGCGCGGACTCTGTCCCGGACGGCATGGGAGCAAAGCGACACGCTACTAATGCTGAGAGGGCCCCTAGCCCTTTTCAAGAGAGCTCTGGATGGGCTCCAGTGGCGCTGGGTGGCACCGACCAGCATTGCCTACACGAACGAAGCCGGAGACGAGGTAGTGCACGATGCAGCGGCGCAAGGCTGCACCCGAATCTTTCAACACGACTTGCGGCACGCGCTGAGGCTGCGTGAGATGGCTCAGCTCGCAGCGCGGCGAGCAGCGGACTTCGGGGGTGTGCAGAACGGGGTAGACCACCAGGCAACCCGGCACCTACTAGAAATGCGGGACTCCCCCCTCACCGCGTACGAAGCCGGCATGCTGAAGTCGGTACTTGCGGGGGCCACACCGGCAACCGGGCGAACGGGGTTGGGTGAACGAAACTGCCCGTACTGCGACACACAGGACCGGGAGACGGTAGAGCACTTGTTCTGGATGTGCCCAGCCTGGGAACGAAGTCGATCGAAGCACGGAGACTTGGTAAACGTGCAAAGGAATTGGCCCCCGTGCCTACGCTTGTGCGGGGTGGCCCCAGCTGTACGAGGAGACGAAGCGATCCCCGGGCTGCCGGCAGCTAGGGAAGAAAGGTTGCGTGTACTAAAGCGGCTACACCTTTTCTTCGTCGAGGTCCTAACTCGACGTCAGGAAGCAGACGGCCTGCTTGACAGGTCCGCCAGGCATCACAGGACCGTGGACTACCCGCGTGGGTGGAAGCCATCAGAACCACACAGACTCACGGTCCCTGCCATTGCACCTTCCGCCGTCGGAACGAAGTGGAAATATGGCCAAGAGATGTGGATGGCATTTACCGACTGGCTGCAGCAGACGAAGTGGGCCCCCCCAGGGCACGATGAGCTGGGAACCAGTTTCATCGAACTGGCAGTGGATTTCGAGCTGTACACAGGACGGCGACTCCCTGACCTGAAGAGTAGGTTCTACTCAGCTCCTCCACAAGCACCAACAGGCAAGGCAACGGCAGCCCGCGCTACGTTACCGGCCCGGGAAATGGGAGACAGCAGGCTCCTGGTTTATTTCGATGGCGGGGCGAGAGCGAATGGGACCGCCTTCGCCGTTGCCGGGGCGGGGGCAGTCGTGTACCGCGATGGAGTGAAAGTGGCAGAAGTGGTCCTGCCACTGCCGACCGTGCGCAGCAACAACGTAGCAGAGTACGAAGGACTGCTAGCGGGCCTGCACCTGCTGGGGGATGCAGGCGAAGCGGAAGGAGAGGAATGCACGGTGCGAGGCGACTCGGCGCTAGTTGTCGGGCACCTCGCACGACGCATGGCATGTTCAGAGGAACTGAAGCCGTATCTGACGCGCGCGGCCTTGAAGGTGTCGTCCCTGCAGAGACGGCTGACACTGCACATTGAGCACGTTGCGCGGGAGCTGAACACAGACGCGGACGCGCTCAGCAACGCCGCCATGGACCTGGTGCAACGCCAAAGGCCCACCCGGCAGCAACAAGAGACCATGCTGGCAAACTTCCGCCGGTCCGGTCTAGGAAAAGCGCTCAGCCTCATCGAAATGGGGAAGGCGTATGGGAAGGTGGTTGCACAGCCGTGGTTCTGCGGCCATGAATACTCCACCACCGTTTTGACATCTGTGGGAGGAACGGTTGTGCGGGGTGTTTCGAGGCGTGCACAGTTATTGACCGCGACCGAGGATGTGATCATGAAGATACGCGAACACACACGAGAAAATCGGCCAGACCAACAAGAAAACAGCCCGTTCCCTCCGCACCTGGGATGGGCCGCAACTTTTTTGCCAGAGGAGGCCTATCCGGCAGGGTGGACGCAGGGAAAGCCGGATTGGAAGACGAAGGCTGAAGCGGCAGGAAGAAGCTCAAGCACGGAACCGTGCGAAGGAGCCCCCCCGTTCGAGGCCCCAGAAGGCGCGGTGAATACCTCCCGCCCCGGAGTGGTTTGCTCGCATCACAGGAAGCCGCGATGCAGGGAGTGCGTCAAAAAGCGCCTACCGGCGGAGACCTGCTGTCGCCTCAAGCAGCATCATCACGGATCGGATGGTCTAAGGCCGCGGATGCACTTTTGCACAGCACACAGACTAGGACGCTGCGGCGACTGCGTAGTAGCAAACGAAGCATTAGCCAGCTGCTGCCCGAAGCACCATGCAAACAGAAGAGCGAACAGAGACCCCCACTCCCAGCCCGAGGGTGCATCGGCCGTTACCTAGCCATAAATGAGCGTGGTCGTACTTTCGTAAAGGGAGGCACCACGTTAAAACGGGTCCGCAACACACACACACACACACACACACACACACACACACAGGGCGAAAGGGGCAAAAAGCACCGCCGGCCGCGTCGAGACTTGCAGTCCTGCCCGTCAACTGCTAGAGGAACTGCGCAGCCCAAGTGGGGTATGCTTTTTGTTTAGTATAAGCGCCTGCTTTGTTGGAAATACTTGAGGATACTGCCAGCTGTAAAAAGATCAAAGGAGGTAAATGTGCTGGCCCACACGAAACACAGGTGAATCTGGGTTTAGTGGCAGGCGTCAGCGCTCAACAAAAAAGACCCACTTTGTAGTTCCCCCTCTAGCCTCCTTCGAAGTAAGCACAAGGCAGCCCCTCGAGTATTTTCAGCTGCCATGCCTCGGGTCAGGGACTTATATGGGTCGGAGAGATTTGGCGGGAAAGTTGGGAGTGCGGTGGGTGAAACTTGGGCAGATGGAATGTTGCCTTTTGGCAGAAGTTTCCGACGCTATTCGTCCACGTTGGACTGCTGTGTCATGCTCGCCCAGCCAGGTGCCAACTTGGCAGTCAGAACGCGCTGCGGCAAGACGATCGGGTAAAGGCGTTGGGGCAACAGGGTCTGTTTGTGTTCCAACTGAGAACGTTAGCCCCGATCTAGTTTCCTGGGGCCAGCACCTGCTCCGGTCAATACAAGACAAAAAGGTGTCGAGGTCTACGTAATCTAGACTTCTCTGCGATTTGCAAAATTCCCGCACATGCATGCGTCGATTGGTATGCGAATCCTCGGAGAGCGAGCTCGGCTAGAGTGGCAGTCGTGGGTGCGATAGCCCGAATGTTGGCTGAGGTTGCGCTTTCGACTTGAGCTGCTGACACTTCTCCTTCCTGGCGCACTCGAGCATGCCCAGCAGGTTCTGCATTTGGCTAAGAGAAGAGAAAACGAAAGAGCGCACAGGTCACCTCCTGTCGTCGAATCCATAGCACAACAACACAACCGCATCACGAGTCCAACGCATATGGGCCCAGGTAAGTCAGCGAAAAGAAGAAAAGAACCCAAGAGCCTCAAGCTATCGATGCGGTTCAAATCTCGGTGCTGGGACAGACAACTGACTTCTTGGCCCTGGAGATCAGAAAGCAGTGCCATGCCCAGAAAGAGACGCCAAGGCGCTCTTTCAATACCACCGATTCCCACCTGCCCAGAAGAGAGTCACCTGCTCGCAAAGTGTATCACACACAACTCCTCACCTGCCTCTCAGTTCAAACGCGGGTTTGCGTCTTGGTGCTGCAGTTTGAAACCAAAGGAAGCAGGTAGAAGAAACAAGTGTGTGCCTGTCGTTGACGACACTCGCCAACGGGTGTCGAACGCGTGAATGGTTCGAAGAAAGGCTTGCTCATTTTTTTACATAAGCGCCAGCTTGAAAGGAAATGCTCGACGAGGCTGCCCGACAAAGAATAGAAGGGATCCAAAGTGCTGTAACTACCGAACCACGTGTTGAACGGACGTGAGGTCATGCGGGTCTACCCCTACACGACAAATCACACAAACACAACAGGTCAAAAGTCCTGAGTGAGAAAACAACACACGGTGGTATAAGCGAAGAACAAATCAGATTGTGTTTGTATTGTATTGCCCCTTACCTCTATATTTCCCCCCTTCCATTCGGAGTCGAAGCAGCTACGTCGAGTATTTTTGTCTGGCTATAACTCCACTGTAAAACACACAATGCAGTACGGTGTCTCGGAGCCGTGTCCATTTGATGTTCTCGCGCAGCATCGACGAGACGTCTCCACCGGAAGACCCCCGATCCTGGCCGAGTTGAACTCGTCTTTCCAATTCTGAGCGCGCACCATTGCACGGCGCATTGTTGTCCCGACGTTCACTGACGGCTGCCACTTGGTCAGGCTGGCACGGCCACCAGGGGCGCGAGTGGGTGGGGGGAAGAAAGTCGCAGCGGGTTCCTGCTCTTACGTTTTTTTTCCAGAAGATGCGAGCTTAAGCAATATGCGAACCAACACCATAGTGAGTGACATTTCTGTATTCCACATGAAGATCCCTCGCAACGAGAATCGCCAGGCGAAAAGGTCATACCTGCGTAGGCTACGTGAAGAGTGCCCAAACTTGGCCTACTGAAAAGAAGAAGTTCGCTCCGCGGCATAAGCGTAAGCGGTTAACCGCAGCGCGCAGAGCTTGAGGCGGAATTAGCACAGTGCCACTCCGTCCTCTCTGCGCTGTGGGTCTACCGTCTCAACGGGCTCGAGCGCAAGCGCCGGGAAATCAGTAGCCATTCGACCCGTAGACCCGCGGTTCTGCAGTACCGTCGCACGCGGTGCGCGGTTTCCCCGTCCGGGCTGGTGTCTCGGGTCCCGGCTCCCCTGGGCCACCCGCCGTTCTTTATTTTGTGCGCCTTGCGTCCGTCCCTTCGCTGTGTGTAAAATCCCATAGATTCCACCTTCCCCTCCCCCTTGCAACACAAAAAAAAAGAAAATGTTCTTCTCTCTTTCTCATTGCGACTGTTGTTGTTCTTGACAAACCCTACCTCCACTCATTTCGCTCCGACGGTGAAAAACAGCGCGTGCGACCAGGATGAACCGGATATGGTGTCTGGTGCTGCCCGCGCCAAGAATTACCCCGCTTCGAAATCCCAACGGATCGCCAGTGTAAAGCAGTCATTTGCGAACCCGCCAGGCGTTTGTTGATTTGGCCTCTGAAGGCACCGGGACGAATCCTTTCGGGTCTGCCGGCATAACAAAAAAGCGTAGGCAGGGCAGGGGGTGTTTGCGCACAGGCGCAGGAGCAAACGCGGAAAATGAGCGAGTCTTTGGAAGACGAGTATGAGGAAGTAGAAGAGGAAGAGGAGGAAGAAGAAGACGACGAGGAGTTCGAAGAATTCGAGGACGAGGAAGAGGAGGAAACCGACGAAGAGGACGGTAGTGAGGAGCGGGAAGAGGATGAAGAAGACATGGAGGACCAGCTCAAGTCGGACGAGCTCAACCTGCGGTTTCTGAACACGGACGACGCGGCTTCGTGCATGGCGGTAGGAGCCAGGTTCCTCGCAATAGGCACCCAGAGGGGGTGGCTGCACGTTGTCGACTTCGTGGGCACCGTGATAAAGGAGTATCAAAACCACCACGCCCCGCTAACCGACATCAGCATCGACGACAACTGCGACTTCGTCGGCGCGTGCTCCACGGACGGCTGGGTGTCCGTGTCGTCGATCTACACGGGGCACATTTCCTTCGGAGAGATGTTCGACAGGCCGGTGAAGGCCATCGCAATTGACCCGAACTACAAGGAAAAAAACCGGTTCGTGACCGGGGGGCTCGAGAAGAAGCTCATCCTCGTCGACAAGTCGACGTTCCTCAAGCGGTGGCAGAACACGACGCTGTACACGGAAACGGGGCGGATCCATGCCATCAAGTGGCACAAGAACCTCATCGCGTGGGCGGACGACGGCGGCATCAAGGTCTACGATGTCGTCGCGAAGACCAAAATCGTCAAGGTCGAGCGGGAGAGAAACGCGCCCGTCGCGGACTTGTACCGGTGCAACCTGATCTGGGAGCACGACAACTCGCTGCTGATCGCCTGGGGCGACTGGCTGGTCATGTGCGTCATCAAGCAGCGGCCGGCGTACGAGAAAGTGCAAGACCCGCAGCTGCCCGACCGTTGCGGCGAGGTGACCAGCAAGTACGTCATGCCCAACTACTTTGTCTGCGGCATCGCGCCCTTCGGCGTCAAGAAGCTCCTGGTGTGTCGCTTGGTTCAAATCCCGCCCCGCTTTCATTTTCAATGGACGAATCCCCGGAGGTGGCAGTAACATTACGAGTAGTGAGGCGACCGGAAACTCCTCGGAGAGATGGTCCCTGCACACCAACTCATCTCTCTCTCTCTCCCTCTCTCTCCCCCTTACAGTTGTTCCTTCGTGGCTCTTTCTAATCTTGACAAACAAAATCTATCTAAGGTTGGATTGTTCGCCCGAACAGAACGTGTGCTGGTTGAAAGACAGGTTGGATTAGCAGATTGAACGATGAGAGGAACTAGTCCCTGGCACCCTGGCACTTCCGATATTGTTCCTAAACGAGTGATTCTTCGGGCTGCGACAGATAGGTGCTCCCAGTCTGTTGGTGATTCAAACAATGCCTGTCCGCGTCTTGCTCTTGGCGTAAACACTTTTCACCTGCAGATGTTGACGTACCCTGATGACACATTGAAGCGGAAGCCCGGTCAACCAGCACCGAAGCCGGTACTTCGCATTCTCAATCGTTCTGACAAGATGAACGAGATTCAGGCATGTCTTGTTAATTCTTTGTTCGCAGCAACCACAGGGCCTGGGCTGGATGCGCAGTCACGAGAGCAACCCCTGTTGTCGCGTCAAGAATACCGCACTCGAATGGCTTGTATACTTTTTACAGGTAATCAGCGAAGTAGCCCCTTTTGCACGGGTGTCTAGTTGGTGTGGACAGTCAAGCCATTTACCCGCTGCAACGGTGTTCATCTTCTAGCCAGAAGGCATACAAGTCGAAACTCTTCCGACACACAGAAGAACAGCCTCGATCTTGCTGGCTACGACACGCTGCTGGCTTCGGATTATCAGCTGGCCTTCGACGAAAGCGAAGAAGGCGATGAGAAGGTGTACTACGTGCTGTCGCCACGGCAGATTGTGGTGTTCATGCCTTGCAACACGGACGACCGGATCAACTGGCTGTTGAAGCGGAAGAAGTTTGAGGAAGCGATCCGCGTGGTGAAGGCGCAGAAGCAATACGTGGTGAACCATACGTGGCAGACCGTGGGCGAGAAGTACCTGGATCACCTGGTCGATCAAAAGCAGTACACGAAGGCAGCGGGGCTGATGCGGGAGTTCTTAGGCACCGACGGCAAGCTGTGGAAAAAGTGGATCTGCGTCTTCCGGGAGAAGGAGCAGCTGGCAGCCATCGTCGACAGCGTCCCCGTCGACCGGCACTTGAACCTCGGAAGCGAGGTCTACGAGATGATCCTGCATTACTTCCTCTGGAAAACCGAGATATCCGGCGCGCAGTCGTTCTACAAGGCGGTGAAGGAGTGGCCGCCCGACCTGTACAACCGGGGGCCCATCATTAATTCGACGAGGCAGCGCTTGGAAGAGCTCGAGAAGCCGGAGATCCTCGACCCCCCGGCCACCGCCGGAACGACCCTGAAGGAGGCCGTCGTGCCGAAGCACACGACGGACGACCACTATTCCCTCATCAGCGTCGCCCTCGCACACCTGTACGAGCAGCAGGGGCAACGGGAAAACGCGTTGAAAATCCACCTCGAACTCGGAAGGTCGGATGTGTTCGACTTCATCGACCGGCACGGCCTGCACCACGCGGTGGAAAAAAACGTCGTCCCGCTTTTATGGAAGAACATGCCCAGGGCCCTGAACATGCTGGTGAAGCACCACAGCGTCATCAAGGTTTCCGACGTCGTTCCGCAGCTGAAATCACGCCCCGTGTACTTGTACCGATACCTCGACCTGCTCTACAAAGAGGACGCCCACGCGGGTTCCGAGTACCACGACCGCCTCGTCGAGCTGTACGCTCAGTTCGCCCCACAGCAGCTGCTCCTCTTCCTCAGGCAGGCGTCCCTTGACAACTTCCAGGGGATCAGTTTGGACACTGCCGCGGACGTGTGCAAAACCCGGCTCGAGCTTTCGAACATCCCGGAAGAAGACCGCAAGGAGCTGTACAGGGTGCAGGCGTACGTCTGGGGCCGGCTCGGCGAGAGGCGCCGCGCGCTCGAGATCCTCATCAGCAAAATCAAGAGCGTGAAGGAGTCGATCGATTTCATCGGTGTGCGCCCGCCGTTCTTCTTTAAAAACAACCCAGCCCTTTCTTGCTCTAAGAGAACATGAACGGTCACACGGAGACCATAAAACCCCGGAATTCGAATCAAGCGAACTTTAACTCTAAAAGTACCCATTCGACGAAGGTCGCCCGGAGACTCTAAAATCCCGGATTCTCAAGCGAACTATAATTCTAAAAGCATCCGCGTGGCACGGCCAACGAGCGCGGGGGAGAACAGGAAGCGCGGCGAATCAATCTGATGATTCCTCGGGCTACTCCCACAGCGGACGTGAAACGCGCACCGGACACAAAGGGTACGCGGGGCAAGAAGCTACCGAAGCATGGCACGCGTGCAAAGAGGTAGTCGGTAGGCTTGTGCAGTCTTCGTCCTATTCAGACATAGTGCACCATCTTTCGGGTCCCAACGAGTGTACAGCAGTCTACCGATCAAGTTCAAACATGTGGGGGATCTAAACCGGAGTTGCCAACCTCCTCGCGGTGGTCCCCGTCCACGTGCGCAAGCGCGGTGGCAACACGTGCACAGTGCGCTGCTCAGGGGTAGTTGAAAGCCTGTCAGGAGTCCCGAGAGAATGCAATCCCTTACCAAATGTAGTCACCGCACTGCCGCTGCACTGCCACTAGCACGAATATACATGCCTACAACCGAGCCCTTGAGGTACTCCAAGCGCAGCCAAGCGACGTTGGTTTTCGACATCAGCTCTTCCTATCCGAGACGAACAGATTTGTGAGATATAGGTCTCAGAATTCACATGAGGCAATGCTCCCAAAATCCAAACCTGAAACGGTAACATACCCAGTTTCACTGGAGTGCCCGTTCCCGGCGAGCTACGAGGGAACGAACCTGTAAGAGTGCCAACGCTACTCTTTCAATAAAGTACATATAAAAGGTGTCACGGGATAAGCCAGCAGCCTCTGCTTAACGGGGCAGTGCGTACACTGATGCCCGCTTTCTGCACACGGCGGTCGCCACGGGAACGGGCAGCACGTTCGTGCACGTGATCAACCTGTACTGCCCGTCAGGAAACGACAGGTCGGTAGTCGACGACAGGGAAGCATTGTTGGAGAGGGTCCTCTTCGCCGCAGCGGACAGCCTCGGCGACGTTCCAATCATAGTCGCCGGGGATCTTAACACCGACGAGGCGAGATCCCCGACACTCCGGAAGGCTCTGCGGAACGGGTGGTCCGACGCAGCGCGACTACAAGAAGTCAGCACAGGGCACCCCGACGCACCTGTAGCACCCCGGGCACGCGCATCGACCGCCTGATGATGAATCGGGTCGCGGCGCAAGCGTTCTCGAGCTGCACTACGACGATCGTGGACGTACCTGGACACCGACTCGTGACTGCCACTTTCGATCTCGAGGCGTTCGACCAGACGGTTTGGCGGTACCGGTTGCCGCGGCCGATTCAGGTCAGACCGCTCCAACAGCAATTGGCCACGGTGGAAGAAGACTCAGCGCGGGCACGTCAACTCCTAGAGCAGTCGAGGTTTGCCCAGGCAGTGGGGAACAGCGACGTCGACGAGGCGTGGCGAGAATGGTCTGCAACGGCGGAAAGGCACCTGCTGGACTTGTGCCAAGTTCAGACGTCAGAACGTCGGCGTTTCACAGGACGAGGTCGTCTGCTGGCACCAACGCGTGCGAGGGCGACAGCGAGAAGTTCCAATGACGGCACAGGAGCAGCCTCGGGTGTTCAACTCCGACTGCGCAACACCATCCATCGCCTAGAGCAGCTACACCGGCACCTTACGAACCGAGGGGGACCACAGTCGACGCCGAGTCAGATGCAGAACTGCTGGAAGAACTGTAGGAAGCTCGCGAGTGAGTGCGCAGCGCTACGCGGAAAGCCGATGACGGCATGGGACGAATTGCCCAGTCTCCAGGAGTGCAGCAGTCTGTTGCAGGCAGTCCGGGAGAGGAACGGAGCGATCGGAAAGGCCAGCATGGAGGCTCGACGTGCAAAATACTTCACCGGAGCGACAAAGCGAGCGGACGAAAACAGGCGGAGTGTCGTAGCGTGGTGCCGACGGCAACACAGGCAGGAAGCGACCACGCTGGAAGGTGAGCGGACCACGGCAAACGCAGAGGAAATGGACGCAGTGCTTCAGGACGCATGGGATCCGGTCTTCCGCGCCTACAAGGACGGTCCCGAGCCGCCCTACACACCTTTTGCTGGCCGGTACCAGCGCTACATCGATGGACACCCTCAGGAAGTAGGCGAGATCACGGGGACAGAGCTACGCGCGCTGCTAACGAAGAAAGGCGTCAAGGGTGCTTGCGGGATCGACGGCTGGAGGATGGCTGAGCTGAAGGCACTCCCCGACCTGTACCTTGAATCCCTGGCCACGCTGTTGAACCTGGTCGAGAGAACGGGGATCTGGCCGCAGGCAATGCGAACAGCTCTCGTGAGTATGATTCCGAAGGGCGACGACGGGCAACCGCTCAACATGCGACCGATAACGGTGACATCCTGCGTGTACCGCCTCTGGGCCTGCCGGCGTCTGAAGGATGTTGCGGTGTGGCAGGAGAGTTGGGTCGAGGAGGGTCAACACGGTTTCCGACCTGGCCACCGGGGAGAGGACCCGTTGTTTACAATGACGCTCGAGATCGAACGCGCCTTGCTGAGCGGCGAGCCACTGTGCGGGCTATCTCTGGATTTCTCGAAGTGCTTTGACCGCGTCCCGCGGGAAATCGCACTCCGCCTCATGCAGGACCTCGGGCTCCACTCCCGGATTCTGAAACCGCTGAAGTCCATCTACGACACCCTCGTCAGGCGGTTCAAGCTCCCCCTCGGGGTCGGAAAGGAGTTTCAGGTGACGAACGGCATTCTGCAAGGGTGCCCTATCTCGGTCATCCTGATCAACGCGCTGCTGTCAGTGTTGATGAAGGCGGTAAAAGTCGAGGCACCAGGCGTGTCGACGCAGTCGTACGCAGACGATGCGAATTTGTTGGCGAAGCACTCCGAGGCAGATCTGCAACGGGGCGCGGACTTAGTCGATGAGTTCTGCGCGCTGACCGGCATGTCGCTGAACATGGAGAAGACGGTAACGTTCGCGACGGGGCTGGGCCGTAGGACGAAGATCTTCCGCAGCAGCACGGGCGAGCAGTTCGCACAGAAGGAATCGCTGAAGTGCCTGGGGGCTAAGGTGAGCACCTCACGCAGCGGCCGCGACCACTTTGACTCTTCCCGGTTTGAAGCAGCAGCAACCACAGCTCGGAACCTACGGCACGTCCCAATTCCGAGGCAGCAGAAAACCCTCATCGTTCAATCAGCCATCCTGCCCGCCGCTCTCGCGAGAATATCGTTCGCGCCCCCTACGACTGAAGCCGTGGAGAAGCTGGCGACAGCGTTAACGTTAGCGATCTGGGGGCCGAAGAATCCGAAGCGCTCCTCGGAAGTAGTCTTGGGAGTCCTCGAAAAAGCCCACTTGACGCACCCTGCGACGGCGACGGCGTACCGAATAACCGCGGATTTCTACAGCGCCTGTGGGAGACTGCCGCACCTGATGCCGCTGATGACGGAAGTCCGGCGCCTATACGGCGAACGAGTGACCGCAGCCCTTGGCCCGGTGGGAACCGCGGTAAGGCACGGCCTGCAACCCTGCGGCCACACGTGGAACGGCGGCCCGCCGTCGTCCGTCAACCTGGACGGAGCTGCACTCCGACCCCTGGCAATGTCCGCCTCCTCGCGAAATCACATCATCCGCGACAACCTGCGGAACCGACTGTGGAAGCGGTTGGAAACACGACGGCCAAGCTTCTCCGGCATCACCAACATCGCGATCGAGTCCACCAACGCTCTATGGACAACGCGCCACTGTCCGCCCCAGAACGCGCTGCTGATCAGGGTTGCCCTCGCAGGTGGCGTGAACACCGCCGAATACACGTCGAGATTTCGCCAAGGCGGAAGCCCCGCCTGTACGTTGTGTGACTCGGGAGCATTGGAAGACGAGCACCACGTCTACTGGGATTGCACGGCCTTCGAGAACATACGCACGAAGCCCGAGTACGCGGGGATCGCACAGTCCGACAGGAGGCTCTGGCCGAGCTGCCTGCGGGAGCACGGAATCGTGACGCCGGCGACACGGGAATTTGCCGGGCCGGTACAAGCGCTGATGGCAGAGATCCTGGCGGAGCGGGCGCGCCGGATCAGCGTTAGATGGCTAGAACGTAAGGCGGCGACCCCCTGGGAGCGCTGCGCGCAGATGCCAACGGCGAAACGCGAGTTCCCGTTCCGGCGCATCGCCCCGGCCTGGGCGTGGCTACGCTACTGGGACGAAGGGACATTCCTGGCAGCGATCGACTGGCTCTCGGGCCTCGAATGGTCATCGGATGGCGACATGGCAGCGGTAGAGGCAGCTATCGACTTCGAGCTGTTCTCGGGCCTCGACATCAAGGCACCTAGCAAGGCGGCCAAGACGCATCGGGAGAAGGCCAACGGGATGCGCTGCATGTTGAGCGCAATCAACAAGCTGGCCGTGCAACAACAACTCGGCAAGTGCCTCCCTGGCGACTTCAAGTCGAAAACGACAGCCTTGTCGTTCATAGGCCTGAGCAGCGTACCCGGCTTCCAGCCCCGGCCCCGCCACCGCATGCCCGAAACCGGGCCGACCATCATGCAGCAGGTGAAAACCGGCTACGGCACAGCGCCGGCGTACCCGCCCGAGCGGACGGACAGAGCGCGGCGATGGGTAATCCCCAGAGCGCCACTGGCCAACCCGGATCCCCTGCACCTCCCACACGCAGTGCCGGAGGCGACGAAGAATGCCCCCAAGTGCGCTACCCATCACAAAGGGAAGTGCGCAGTCTGTCGCGCACTCGGACACCACCACGGCCCTACGGTGGAGGCATGTTGCCGACACCACCACGCCGACAACGACGGCTTACCTCCGGCCGTCTGCGACCGGCACCGCATGACGAGATGCGTGGAGTGCAACACGCCAACAGCGTGCTGCAAGGCCGGCCACCATGACTGCCGCGAACACGCCCGCGGTCCGTGTGACGACTGCCGCGGCTTACCGACGCTAGCGGAACGGCGGCCGTCAGCCTGCTGCAAAAAGGGCCACCACGTGCCAGCGCCCCCGAAGCCAGCCCCCGCTAAGCCGAAGCCAACAACGCCGCGGAAGAAGGGCCGACAGAAGCCGACGACACCACCGCGCATGAAGAGGACGCGTCAAGCGTCCCCAAAGGCGGCCAAGATGGCGAAAAAGCACGCTCCGACCGAGCCGGCCCGAGCGACACCACCAAGAAAGGGGCAGAAAAGAGCCCGACTCCCGACACCACCGAATGACCCGGCGGGAAAACCCGGAAAAAAGCACGCGGCGCGAAAGCGCAACATTTCGAGAATGGAGCTGGATATCACCAGCCCTGCCACCTCGACTTCATCCTCATCCATGTCAGGATCGCCCCCTCGAGCGACTGCTTCGGCAGGACAGCCGGCGCGAAAGCGCAACAAACGAAGAATGGAGCTGGATATCACCAGCCTATTATCACCGTCCTCGTCCACTTTGAGATCGTCCTCGGACCTGGGTACTTTATTGGCTGCTCACGCGGCCGGTAAAGTGCGCCCGGACAACATCCAGGACAAACACCCCCTTAACACAACAGCGGTACCCACCCGCTTAAAGAACACGAGCTGCCCGCTGCTCACCCAAACGGAAGCGATGGACAGGATCAACGTCCTGATCCAGGAGGCGCGGGGGATGGCTGAGCACGCCGCCCTCGACGAGCTGGATGCCGTTTACGGCATCATCGATGTGGCAACGACGCTGCTCAGGCGTAGGATCGAAGCGCGGAGCGGCAAGCCGGCGCAGCAACCACCAAGGCAGCAGCAACAGCAACAGCAGCAGCAGCAACCGAAGCAGCAGCAGCAGCAGCAGCCGAGACAGCAACAGCAGCAGCAGCAACCGAAGCAGCAGCAGCGACAGCAGCAGCAGCAGCAGCAGCAGCCGAAACAGCAGCAGCAGCAGCAGCAACCGAAGCAGCAACAGCAGCGACCGCAGCAGCAGCAGCAGCAGCAGCAGCAGCAGCAGCAGCAACGGCAACCGCAACAGCAACAGCAACACCAACAGCAACACCAACAGCAACAGCAGCAACACCAACAGCAGCCGCAGCAGCAGCAACCACAACGCCCCCGGCAAGGGAACGCGCCCACCTGGGCGGACGTGACCAGGCGGCCCCCGCCGCCCTGCGAGATCGACGCCGCCGACTGGGACGCGCCGGTCCTCCCAGAACCCAACTTCGAGGCGGTCGGGGCTGGGCTCTGGGTCGCCCCCAGCGCCGCCGCAGCAGAGGAAGCGAAGGGACCCGCTGCGGATGCGGTGGACGTCGCGGAGCGCGACGGGAAGCGGGTGCGCCTTGGCGTGCTGTGCCGTGAGACCTTCGGCGACGCGCGACGGGGCCCCGTGCTGATGGTGGGCGGAAGGGTACAAGAGATGTACCTGTGGACGGGCGGAGAACCGGTGCGCCAGCGGGGGCAGGTGACAGTGCAGAAAGTGCCCGTCGGCGCGGTGAAGCCGACCGCTGCCACGACGGTGCTGGCCTTCGTCGTGGCCCGCAAACACGCGTCGGAGGAGACGTGGTCTTGCGTGGAGAAGGACCCCCGCACGGCGCTGACACGCCTATGCCGAAGGGCCGTCAGGGCGGCCCTAAAGACGGACATTCGTGTCCGCGACGATTTTGGGGGGGCTCCTGGTCTAGTGGTTAGGACGTCGGACTATTATCCCATTTATCCCATTCGACCGCGGTTCGATTCCTCCTCAACCACTATTTCAGGTGTTCAGGGATTGGCTCCTGAATGCAACTCCTAGCCCAGTCTCTGTAAAAAACGGCTGCACAGGTTGACCGTGTGGGTGCCAAAGTGGCCCAAATACGATCCAGGGAGAGGCGACTACCATAGAAAATGGGGTACCCTGAGACGTTTACCAAAAAAAAAAAAAAAAAAACGACACCATGTGGGGCGTGTCGTCGCAGCAGGGGCGGCGCGAGCTGGTCGTGTGGGTGCCCCGCGCCCATGCCGACGAGATCCTGGCCAGCTCCGGTCGGGATGGCTGCTTCTGGCGGTCGACGGAGAAGGCGTGCCGGGACAGCATGCCGGTGGTCGCCCTGCAGAAGGGGGCCACGAGGGCGGTCGCCCTGGAAGTGGCGAAGCGGGCAGGCGGGGCGGCCGCCGGTCTCGTGCTCGCCGGCAAACGCCTCCTCGTACGCGCACGCAGCGACGCCGCGCTGGAAGAGGTGCGTGCGGCGGCCGGCGAACACGCCGCTGCCCCCCTCGAATCGAAGCCGCGTTTCCTGCTCATGGGCGCGGCGCCACGCGAGCACGAGGCGGACGTGGAGCACGTCCTGCGGCAGGCCGGCTGGCAGGCAGACGTCGTCACGTCGTTCCTGCGAGGTGGGGTGCGGGTCTGCGTCGTGACGTCGGCCACCGACCCCCCGTTCCGCGTGCTGCAGCGGGATGAGGCACCCGACCTCCGGGTGAATCCCTTCGACGGAGGGGAGATGCCGAGGGAGCGGCGCAGGCGGCTCGCTGCCAGCCCCAGCGGGAAGCGGCGGATGCGGCTGCCGGCGCCGGAGGAAGACGAGCCGCAGCCAGCAGCCCCGCCGGCGGCCCCGCCAGCAGCGCCAGCAGCCCCGCCAGCAGCCCCGCCAGCAGCCCCACCAGCGGCCCCACCAGCGGCCCCGCCAGCGGCCCCACCAGCGGCCCCGCCAGCGGCCCCACCAGCGGCCCCGCCAGCGGCCCCGCCAGCGGCCCCGCCAGCGGACGCGGCAGCGCAGAAGAAGAGGAAGACGCCGGAGCCGGCAGGGGACGGGCCGGCTCCCGCGGGAAGCGACGCCCGGATGGACGGTGCAGAGCACGTCCACGCCTTCGGGACCCCCACGAAGGCCGCAGCCGGCTACACCTGCGGCGTGTGTAGGAAGAAGAAGGCGAAGGGTCAGCTTCGCTTGGAATGCGAGGGCTGCGACGTCAGCGCGTGCAAGACTTGCACGAGCTGACTACCTCCACAGCCCGCACCCGGCGCCAGTGGCCCCGCCAGCCCATTACGGGTTGCCCTGCGCGCGAGGCCCTCGTTCGGGCTGCCGAGTCCTAGCACCCCTGCTAGGCAGTTCGATCACGCAGAGACGGAAAAAGAGAATTCCTGCTCCTCTTCTTTTCCCCTCCCTCTCTCTCACGGCGCGCCTGGCCTCAATCGCCCGGGAGTGATACCCCGAGGGCCCGGTTTTGCGCACAAACAATCCCCCTACAATAGCCAGTGTGCCCGGCCAACTTGCAACGAGGGCCCCCCCGCCAGGGTGGAGGGACCCATCCCGGGGCTAAGTTTCCAGGCGATCCCTCGGGATCTTCTGGATAGACTGAGCCGAGCACCCGAGCTCAACCCGGAAGCCCCATGGGGAAGGCTGGGGGGTGGACACAGCAGGGAAACCCAGCAGTGGGGGCACGCCTATCGACTAGGTGAACCCCCGATCAGACTGGAACGGGGTATCCCCGAGGGGCCCCTGAAAGAAGCGGCGGATCTCATACGTGACCGCCTTGGGTGGGAACCGGACCAGTTGCTGGCCAACTGGTACCGGAGGGGAGTGGGGATCAACCCCCACAAAGACCAGAGAGAACTGGGTCCGAGGGTAGCGACCATATCGCTCTTGAGCGACACGGTCATGGAATGGGAGAGGGGGAGCCGGAGAGTGAGAACCCCTCTGCCGGTCGGCACACTGTGCCACATGGAAGGCGAGGCCAGGAACCTGTGGACACACGGGATTCGTCCCGATGATGTCGCACGCGACCGGGTCTCGCTGACCTACAGGGCCGTGCGCGAGGCCGCCTCCCAAAGTTTGCAAGGCCGGGACACCCCGCAAGAAACTCCCATACCCCCCCCGCCCAGCCCTCAGGCATCCACTGCACCCCCCCAACATCAGTCCAGCCCCGCGCCACGGACACTTTTGCTTCATCACCAAAGAACTCTACAATCAATCAAAGAATCAGCAAGACAGCGGCTGATAACCGCGGGGGACGTCGAACAAAACCCTGGTCCCGGCCGCGCGGAGATGAGGTTCGCGACGTTAAACGTAACCAACCTACTACAGTATCTCCCAGCGGCCGACGCGGTGGAAGCGGATCTTCTCTGCTGCCAGGAGGTGACACTCCTTCCGTGCAAACGGGTGCAGGCGGAGGAATACCTGCGGAAATGGTGCTGCCACTGGGGTCTGCCACCACCCGGAAGACTCTGTAGGAACTCCGGTAGTCGCTCGACGATGAACGCCGCGAACGGAGGGCTCTCCACTCTAGTACTGAGACCGATACCGGCGTACGATACGATGACGGCGCTCTCGCACGCAGCAATACGGTCCCCGGACCGAGTGAGCCATACGGTAGTAGCAACAGGGGCCGGCAACACGTTCGTGCACGTGTTCAATGTCTACTGCCCTTCCGGAAACGGGAGGGCGGAGAGCGAAGAGCGTGAGGACATGCTGGAGAAGATCCTCTTCGCAGCGGCGGATAGCCTCGGTGACGTCCCCATAATGGTGATGGGTGACCTGAACACAGAAGAAGACCGGTCCCCTGTACTGCGGAAGGCACTAAGGAATGGATGGTCCGACGCAGCGGAACTGCACCATGCGCGTACCGGTGACACACCACCACCACCGACCTTTACCAGCGCCCGGACATCGGGCACGAGGATCGACCGCATACTCCTCAACCGAATAACGACGGGAGCTTTCCGCCAATGCGTCACCACCGCGGTGAACGTGCCGGGACACCGGCTCGTGACAATGACCCTGGACATTGCGGCGCTGCGCCAAATCGTGTGGCGATTTAAAGTACCGCGGGAAATCTCTACGGAGGGGGGACCCAAGTGGGGCCTCTCGGACACAGAAGCTTACAGGGAAGCCGTACAGAGACTGGCCAACTCCGATTTCGCAGAACGGCTGGCAGCACAGCGAGTGGAAGAGGCCTGGCTCGAGTGGTCACGAGTCAGTGAGCAGTACTTGCAGGATGCCTTCGGAATCCCTGCGGAAGAAAGGGGAAGAAGTACCGGACGGGGGATAAAGACGTCACCTAAAAGAGTCTGTATCACGGCAAGCACTGCGAGCGACGGGTCGGGGGCGGCGAACAGCAGACAGCTACGGCTCCGGAAGGCCATCCACAGGATGGAACGCATCTGCAGCTACCTTGCGCAACGGCGCGGGCCGGAGGCAGTTCCGCATGAGGTATCCCGTTGCTGGCAGAACAGCAGGCGGCTGGCACAGGCGTGCATGAAAGATGGCCAAGGGACAGAAGGATTCCCGGATCATGAGGAGGCGAAGCAGCTTCTCACGGCATTGCGGGAAGAGACGAGCAGGCTCGGAAAGGAAGGATCGGCGGCCAGGTTTACGAAATACCGAGACAAGCTGAACGAGAGGGCCGATGCGAGCAGACGATGTCTGACAACCATCTGCGCCGGACGCGCTGAGCCGTCGGGGGTGTTGCGAAAGGGGGCGGGAGTGACTGCAAATGTTGACGAGATGGACGAGGTGCTGAACACTGCGTGGGACCCTATCCTGCGTAAGTACAAGGACGGGCCAGAGCCGGAGTACGAGCCGTTTCGGGATCGGTTCCGGGATCACATCGGCCCACATATGATGGAAGCCGGAACAATCACGGGGGAGGAGCTGCGAATTCTGCTGAGGAAGAAGCCGAAGAAAAGCGCGTCAGGGGTGGATGGCTGGCGTATGGCTGAACTGCGGGAGTTGCCGCTCCCCCTGCTGAATGCACTTGCAGACGTCATGAACCTGGTCGAAGCAACTGGAGACTGGCCGGCAAGCATGACAACTGCGCTGGTGTCGATGGTGCCGAAGGATGAGAGTCAAGACCCGCTGCACACAAGACCGATAACCGTCACATCCGCCGTGTACCGCTTATGGGCCTGCCGCAGGCTGGCGGACATAGTTCTGTGGCAAGAGGAATGGATCGAAGAAGGACAGAAAGGCTTTCGACCGGGTCACCGGATCGAGGACGTCTTGATGGAAATTGGGCTCGAGATGGAGGACGCCTTGTTAGACGGGGAGCCGCTCTACGGTGTGGCGCTGGACTTCCGGAAATGCTTCGACATGGTCCCGCGAGAGATAGTACTGCGCTTAGCCGAGGACTTAGGATTGCACAATCGGGTTCTCAAGCCGCTGAGGGCTATCTACAGACTGCTCGCGAGACGCTTCAAGCTACCATTAGGGGTGGGCAGGGAGTTCAGTGTGACCAACGGTATCCTTCAAGGGTGCCCTGTATCCGTCATACTCATCAATGCCCTGCTGTCGGTAGTGATGAAAGCGGTCAAGAAAGAAGCGGAGGGTGTGAGTCCAAAGTCATACGCGGACGACGCCACACTGCTGTCCAGGCTGTCGGAGGCCGCCCTGCAAAAGGGAGTGGACGTAGTAGACGAGTTCTGCACACTCACCGGGATGGAGCTAAACCTCCAGAAGACGGTCGCGTTCTCGACGAGACGTAGGCATCAGTCGACTCTCAAACTCCGCAGCGTGGATGCGCTGCTGCGGTTTAGCAAATCCGTCAAGTGCCTCGGGGTCCTAGTCTCGACGGCGAAGAATAGGACGGAAAGGTCCGACTCGGAGAGGGTGGAGAAGGCGGCTGCCCTGGCGGAAGGCCTCCGCCATGCGCCGTTCCGGTACGAAAAGCGGGTCCGGATTGTGCAGTCGAATGTGCTACCGGCGGCGCTGTCAGGCTGCTCTTTCGCGCCGGTATCGAAGGTGGCGATGAAACGGCTGACGACGTCGGTGATGGGACTGATCTGGGGTGGATCCAACCCGAAGCGCGCGAGGGAGATGGTCCTAAACTTTCAGGAGAAGGGCCACCTGACGGATCCCGGTACATGCCTAGCATATAGGGTGACGACAGCGTTTTACGCGGCGTGCGAGAGGTTGCCACGACTGCTGCCTCTGATGGAGAGCATCCGGGGAAGATACGCCGAGGGGGACCCACCCCTGGGGCCAGAGGGCGAAGACGTGGTCCCGACGGAGCGGACGAACTCCTTCTGGAGGATGCGTGAATGTCCCGCGCACACCGCGAGGCTTATACGCGTAGCGTTGGCGGGGGGGTGAACACGGCTGAGTACACGTCGCGGATGAGGCAGGCCGGAGCTGAGCCGCAGGCGCCCAGCTGCAAGCACTGTGGAAGCGGCGACACCGAGGACGAGAAACACGTTTTCTGGGACTGCGGAGCGTACTCGCACATACGGCGACGAGAGGCACATGCCGAGCTGATGGCAGCCAACCGGGCCGACTGGCCCAGATGCACGCTGGAACACGGTGTGGTAGTACCCGAGAATGCCCAATTCTCGAGGCGGCTCCAGGAGATGATGGCTGAAATCCTTGCGGAACGGGCTGGGCTCGAAGCACGTGGCTGGGTGGCCAGGAACCCCACGACCCCCTGGTCGAGAGCGAATGCGATGCCTGCCGAGAAATTTGACCACCCCTTCGCGCGGATTGCCCCGGCATGGACGTGGGAGCGGAACAAGACCTGGGGACTACCGACGTTTTATGCGTTGGTAGCGTGGCTGTCGGACATGCAATGGACCGAGAACGGGCAGGCGTCAATGCTGGAGCTTGCGATCGACTTTGAACTCTTCTCGGGCCTCAGCATGCCGCTGCACGGGAATGCGCCGAAGGGGGTGAGAGAACGGGGAAACGTCCTGCGCTGCATGATGAGCGCGTTGGACAAGCTGGCGGCACAGCAAGGGCTGGGAAGCTGCATGAGAGGAGAGAGGGTGTGCCCGACGACGTCGCTGTCGTTCATGGGCATCACGGGGATATCGGGTATACGGCCCAGGCCACGCTTTCGCGAGGCACACACGGGGACGATACTTGAGGAACAAGTGAAAGGAAGCGATGTAGGGACGCAGTGCCCGACGTACCCTGACTGGACGATCGGGAGAGCGGCGAGGTGGGCCCTGCCTGCCCCACCACAACTGCACCCAGACCCCGTGCATATGCCGGGTGTCGGTATAGAGAAGGCACTCGTCACGTGCGCGACCCATCACAAAGGGAAGTGTGAGGCGTGCAGAGCACTCGTCCGAAGGGACGTTCCCACGGTAGAGATGTGCTGCCGGCACCATCACCACGCGAACGATGGGCAGCCGATCGCGGTGTGCACAGAGCACAGCACGACGAAGTGCGGCGAGTGCAAGACGGCGGCGGCGTGTTGCCGCAGCGGGCATCATGCCTGCCGCACGCATGGCAGAGGAACCTGCCAAGAGTGCAAAAGGCTCCCTACGCTGACGCAGAGGCGACCGGCGGCATGTTGCAGCCGCGGCCACCACCAGTCCAACAAGCCGAACGTCCAGTCAACCCCCGGACGCAACAAGAAGAAGAGGCCCTCCTCACCCACCCAGGTGGGTGTACAGCGGGAAACGCCAGTAGGAAAGCGAGCGGCGCGAGCGCCGCTCGCGGCAACGAAAAAGGAGACGGCGGCAACCGGACGGGCGACCAAGAGGCCGCCACCAACGCCAGGAACCAGCGAACGACCAGCGCTGAAGAAGAGGGTGCTTGGCACCCCGAAGGAAGGCCCGATCGCCGGCCGCAAGCGGAAGAAGACGAAGGCGACCACCCCCGACTCAGGGGTGCATCGAAGGAAGAAGAAGGTTCCGAGGGCAAGCAGCTCTCAGAAACGACCGGGGACCACGGGCACGCCAATGCCCTCGAAAGTCAAAAACGGGCACACGTGCCCGCCCTCGTACTCGCCAACTCAGTCTCTGGAATCGCAAGAAAGCCAAACCCCGCTAGCTCCACAAATGCTCGACCTTGACGACGCGATGGCAGGTGACGACGTCATCCGATAACCTGACTTTCAAGGCAGTGCATGCTAATCCATGTGGTTCATGTACTTAAAAGAACTCAATGCTTAACGGCTTATCACGTGGGCGGCTGAGATTACCCCCTCAGGTGACACCACTTTATCTTTAGCCGTACTTCAACTGTCTTGTGGAATGTTCACCGACGGGCAGGGAACGGGGCCGGGTTGTAGTGAGACAGGTTATTGATGGGGAGAGCCCATCGAACCAGCGCATTCCGATAGCATGGTGCGGGGTCTGGAACCTCCGTTCGAGGAATTTGGCAACCCATTTGATCCTTAGGCCCACGGCCCTGAAGTAGCATCATGATTGCAAATACCCCCTCACACAGTTGAGCACGACGATGAAGACCTTTTCGAGACGCTGGTCCAAGCGTGCCTTGACGGCGGCCAGGAGTTTGTTGCGGATTTGCTCGAGCACATCGGAGATGCCGAGGGGCCCACCAAAGCGATCGAGCCTCTAGACGTGATCAATCGTATCCGGCCGTATGCCTCTTTTTCTGTTCGTTTTTTACTGGGCTTCTCCGGAAATGGCAAAGCATCTGATCGGGGTTTTGGAAGAAAGCCGGCAGCCCAACCGGAAGTTCATAGTGTATTTTGAGGTCTTCAACGGCAGCTCACGTCTCATGGACCAGAGTTTCGAAAGAAGCTGGCGTTCAATCAAGCCGCATGCGGGGTTTAGCCTTGCAACTCACATCCCGACCGGAAGTCGGTATCTATTGGCATCCCTATCATAATGTATCGCAACCACCCGCCGCGCAGTGACATGGAAATTCCCGGGCTGAAGCAGAAGCTGACGCGAATCATGCGCGACCAAGCGCTGCGCGCGTACCTGAAGGAGGGCTGCCTGAAGGTGCTGCAGAAGGACTTGGCCGACCTCGGCGCAACGCTCGTGCACAATCACCAGCGGGCAGTCAATGTGGACGTGACGAAGGCAAACCCGTGCCCGATCTGCGACAGACCTCTTCGTCTCGTGTCGCAACGACCGCAAGGCGTTGTCGTCTTCTTGTGCAAGCATACGTACCACGCGTCTTGCTACCTGAAAGCCGTCGGGAAACCTGCTGTCGCTGCGGTGAAGGACACAACGAAGCCGCGCGTGAAGCGCAAGAACGGTGTCGTCGTCCGCATCAAGGAGCATTCGACCGAAAGCTTCTTGCCCGACCAGCGTCCTCGGTGTCCCGTGTGTGCGCACGCTCGCAAGGTATCGTTGCTTCCTTTCTTTCATGTTTTTCATGGTAAAAAGCTTGCTTGTATGTATCAAAAAGTGTCGGATAGCAGCGTGCTGTGCTAAAACACTCAAAACAGGGTTTACACACGTACGCACAAACAAAAAATATGCCGGCTGTGCCTACCCTAGAACAAATGGACCTACCGAACGTGGATTGGGATACCATCCCAGTCGTACTATATCCGGCTAGCAGCCCGTCTGCTGTGGGACGAAGACAATGCGTTTTTGCCCCATCATGCGACACCGCCCATGATGTCGCCAACGGACGACACTGTTTCGCGTGGTGGCGGTGTTTGCATCGCCTCATGCCTGCGGTCCCGGCTCAGGGGCCGGGACATTCCGAAGCGCGGAGGATGCGGGATATCAGCGAAAGATGCTGGAACAGCTGGTGCAAGGCAGGTCAAAAACATGACTGTGTCTTGCACTGCAGGTCTGCAAGCGCACCGAGATCAGAACAGCCGGCAGGGCCTCCCCTGTGTCTGCTTCCTTCCTTGCTTCAAACGCTCTCTCAGACTCAGGACGCGTGAAAACGCCGCGGTGTTACGGTGACGAGGTTTTCGTTTCCTCATTCGACATTTCGCGACTTTTGGTAAAGAAAAAGAGGGTTCGCTGAGGACAGATGTCATCGCCAAGGACGTAGTCCGTCCACTTCGGTACTTTCGGTAACGTTCCACACCAATTACCTCCACAGAAAGCTCAATAGCGCTTTCGATGCGGGCACGGTCGATCGACACGCAGACCCGGAAGAAGCTTCAGACGGTGAAGCCCACGCTAGCACCCCGCGCTAACCGTTGCAACCTGTTGCGGCAACCACCCTTCGCCGCGACTCGTGCAAATGTTGGTTGCAAAGAGAGGTGCCAGCAACCAATAGCCGTCGCCCAGTCGCAGCACCCTTCGATGGACAGCACGACGCTCTGATAACGCATGGTACGTTCGCAACCAGGATCGGCGCCTTCGATCGGCAGAACGATGCGAACCAAGCTTATTAGTTCGCGACGCGACCAAAGTTGCCGCTTTTTGCCACGCACCTCTCGCGAGTCATACCGGCAGGCAGTGGCACTCCGTACAGTGACGCGTTGCACGTGACCAATCCAGACCAAAGAGGGGTCGCCAAAGACTCACCACAGCCAACCCAACGCACGACGAAGAGGTACTGCGCGAAGCAAACTATAAGAAAATAAACGGGAGGTAAATTCCATGTGCGACAACGTCTATCGCGCACAGGGCCCACACACTCGAAGCTCGACTTACCATGCATGGAGGATCACCGCCTATCGGAACGATTGCTCTGAGTGAAGCGAGCAGAATTGTTTCTCCTCGCTTGTGTAAAATAGTACCCAGGTCGTTCTAAACTTCGATGAAGTAAAAGTGCAAAAGAACGAAATTGGAAAAATAAGGCAGCACAGCACAACAAATGCGCGCAGTGCAAGGACATTGGCGGGCAAGAGAAACGACGGCCGGATCGCCGGCACCTTTCAACGTTTTCACTCAATCGTGCTACGTGTCTCTGCTTCCAGCGGGGAAGTCTGCCAGGCGTTGAGGTGACAGCACCTGTCGTGTCGTCGAATGACTGCCGGTAGCATGTACACACCTCAGGCGGTCACCACGAAGAAGCTAGCTTACCTTGCTGTTGAAGCGAGGAATTGTACCGTACGTCTCGTCTTCTACCAACACGCGCGCATCCTGACTCCTTTCCTTTCGTGATTCTTCTTTCGCCATGCAGGAAGGTCAGTTTGATCGATGCTTGAGAACACAATGTGTACTGTTTGGATCATGCGATTCCTGCTGGACAGGCGTGTGGAGGTAATAGTTTGAGGAAACTTGGGAAATCTTTTCGAGCTCAAGTTTTTGTGCGATGGAAAGAGCTATCTCTGGCATGTGTGGGCACCCTTTCGGCACTCGATACAGCCAAGAAATCTGACACCCAGAGGGCACCGTAGAATGTTTTTGGCTTTTCGGGCCTCAAAAAAAACCACTCTGGCGATGCCGGCTTGCTTGGATGGGACCGACTAATCATGAACTTGCAGGCTTACGCGCAAATAGATTTCACGGCGTCAACTGCGCGATGAAAACCAAGGCTGGACATTGTTGCAACATTGCAGTACTTCTCCCTATCAGGCCCCCTGCGAGGCGACGCCGCCACAACACGAAGCAGCATGTGAAATCGTATCGAAAAACAAACAAAAGCATGTATCTTCTTTTCTCCAAGGTCCACGCAAACACAAAAAAAAAAGCAAAAAGAGCAAAAGAGTTTTTAACAAAGCAGTTACACACACACACACACGCGCACCCCACTCTGCGGGTGAGGCGGGGGGGAAAACCAAAGAACGTTAAAGTAGTAGTAGTAGTAGTAGTAGTAGAAGTTAGAAGCACTGACGATAGGGCTTTGCTTCGGGATTGTTCAATAAGGGAGCGAAGGGCGGTTGTCGTCCGTGTCGGAAGGAGGCGAGAGAAGTAAGGCTGAAGGTTACACAGTGGGCGGGGGAGGGCACCGAACAGCAGACGCATATGGACCGGGTCTGAGAGGATGCCGAGCGACGATAAGAAGAACCGGAGCCGGACGCAGTCTCCGAAGTCGAAGGCGGCGGCAGGCGATGCGAGCGGCGGGGAACACGGTGCGCTGCAAGGCTCGCTTCCCCATGTGGCGTGCAGCGGGCCGAGCCCGAAGCACAGCGGCAGCTCCGGCTCGCCGCGCAGCTCTCTCAGCGCGATCGTCGAAGAACGACGATCCACACTCCCCTCAAATGACAGAGACGCTGCCCCTCCACCAGGTGTGTGTGTGTGTGTGTGTTGTAGACCTGTTTTCACGTGCCTTCCTGTGCGAGAGGCGTCCACGACTCGTTCAGTTTGAAGTAACCGCCGATGCTCCCGCAGTGCTCGCCTGCCGTGATGGCACTTGCACTGCAGAACTCGAAGCTCCCGCAGGTTACGAGTAGGGGTCCGTGCTCAACTGGGGGTGGTGCCTTGAACAGCACCTTCGTTGTCAGCTTCGCACTCGCCGCAGCGCCCCAGTCTGTGGACCGAGCAGTATTGCATCCGCGGCCTTGGGCCGTCTCCTTCATGGTGGTGTTGTTTATACCGGCAACACGTCTCGGCTGGCGAGCGCTTCTTCGCACATTCCTTGCATCGGGGCTTCCTGTGTAGTTGTGACCGTTTTTACGTGATGCCTTCACGGGAGTACGACCGAGCTAGGGGTGTGTGTCTTGCGGACCCGTTTAAACGTGGCGCCCCCTCTTAGCGAGAGTGGGTCCACGCATGGTGTGTGTGTGTGTGTGTGTTGTCGTTCCCGCGGCCGTCCCCCCCGTGATATAAACTCGTTCGCCAACCAGGACGCCCCTTCTGTGCGAGGAGTACCCCGTGATACAAACTCGCTCGCCAACCAGGACGCCCCTTCTGCGAGGAGTACCCCGTGATACAAACTCGCTCGCCAACCAGGACGCCCCTTCTGCGAGGAGTACCCCGTGATACAAACTCGCTCGCCAACCAGGACGCCCCTTCTGTGCGAGGAGTACCCCGTGATACAAACTCGCTCGCCAACCAGGACGCCCCTTCTGCGAGGAGTACCCCGTGATACAAACTCGCTCGCCAACCAGGACGCCCCTTCTGCGAGGAGTACCCCGTGATACAAACTCGCTCGCCAACCAGGACGCCCCTTCTGTGCGAGGAGTACCCCGTGATACAAACTCGCTCGCCAACCAGGACGCCCCTTCTGCGAGGAGTACCCCGTGATACAAACTCGCTCGCCAACCAGGACGCCCCTTCTGCGAGGAGTACCCCGTGATACAAACTCGCTCGCCAACCAGGACGCCCCTTCTGCGAGGAGTACCCCGTGATACAAACTCGCTCGCCAACCAGGACGCCCCTTCTGCGAGGAGTACCCCGTGATACAAACTCGCTCGCCAACCAGGACGCCCCTTCTGCGAGGAGTAGACTGGCTGGTCCTACCGTGGATTGATTTCCCACTGTTTTTGCGATTAACCAACCCCTTAGACTCAGACTAAGTTAGAGGGCATATCAGTTTGGAGCAATAAGAAGTAGCAGACGGAACGTTAGCAGTGGTTAGCCTGAACGAGGGGCCAAATCGCGCATGTAAATCACCTGCTTTGGAGGAAGTCCCCGCCGGTTGTACACCACTACGTGTTCACCTCTCATCCCAACATCGTCATTAGTTTTCTGTCAGCCGCGGTTACGCGAGTGACGAGCTCCTATGTTCAGCATACCCACACGCACGCATCCGCCAGCAAAACACGTACAGAGAATGTGAATAAACCCCGTTCGGGATCGTTGCGCTCTCGATCGACACCTCCCTCGCACGGTAGACCGGTGTGTGTTTTCCATTTACGGCCTCTCCCTAGACTGAGCCCCTATTTCCTGGAAGTGCATCGAGCTCCCTGCTGTCCATCACAGGCTAGCAGGCTTTTGTAGGGCTATCACAGGTAAGTATAGTCTATCAATCAGCAGTCTATCAGCCGAGGTCGGACCGCGCGCCCATACAGACATTTGCTCTTGTATCTTGAGCAGTGGACACCGGTTGTGGCTTGGCATTAATGGGTGGGCTCGGGGAAAAGTCTTAGCATCGCGTGTCCGAACAGCATGGAATTGCCTGACGACGAGTTCCCAAAGGCACGAGAACTACAGACGAGCAGCAGCAAAGGGCACCAAGCTGGGCTGGAGATGGCTGTAGACGTGTAATTTGGTTGCATGGGTGTGATTGTCTGGCCTTCGACTACCCTGAGCAACTCACAATAGACAATTGAAGACAAATAGGCCACACTGTTCAGTTCGATGGTTCCTGGTCCGGGCTCCACTGCCCATTTTGGGGAGCCCTCCGATATCGCATTGCACAGCAAAATGCGCTTCAACTACGTCGTTTTACCCACTTTCAAGCTTGCTTTCATAAGTGTTACGACCGCCACCGGAACCCGCAAAACATTCAGCTGTGGGGCGTGAAGCTGCAGCCTTTGAAGGACGCACCTACTCTTCAAGAGCGGTCAGACACGCCCGACAAAGGACCGCTTGGCAGGCAGGGCACTCGCAGCGCGTTGGCGTCGTTGGATCAGGCACCCGGGCCTATCGACCGTGCGCCGCCGCATCCCGCCAGTTTGCCGCTTCCGATGCACACGCACCATCCGCTGCGCCCGATTGAAAAAGCCACGTATGCAACGCCACTTGCAATTTTGTGTGTTCGCGTTCGGCTGTTGTGCTTCGCAGGGCATTCATTCGACTCCGCGAGGTGAGCCGCAGGGTTGGCAGGTTGGCAAGTACTCTTTGCTCGATGAATTGTGCTCCTGGCTGGTGCTGATCAGTCAGGTTGGTTCCCGTATCGAACGGGATCTCGACCCTTAAATAGGTGGGCGTGTCGTTGTCCGTCCGGGGACCAATGGTGCGCATAGGCGGGACTCATCCCATCGGAACCGGCATGTACGCTTAATGCGCTGAACACTTCCTGCACCACGAAGCTGCAATAAACAGAGCGGCTGGTGGATCCAGGGAACCGAGGAATATTCGTATCGCGTACCTCCACAAGCCCAACGAGCCACAAACCGAAACAGGAACTTCGTCGACCACCTGAAGAGTCACCCAGCACCGGCCGGTGACCCGTTTCCCACCGGCAGCAACTTCCAAGCCAACAAGAAGCTGCCGAGATTGAATGAAGGCTCGCCGAGATGCGCTTGACAGAGTTGTCCTTGGCGGGGGAGAACTTTGTGCAATTATTCGACGTTTCGCAGTCTTTGACCAAGCCTTTACTGATTCAATAAACGCTCGCCGATAAGCGCTTCTGGAAGACGCCTCGCGAGTGCATTGTGTAGTCGTGAGCGTTACAACTTGCATCCGGCGCACATGGCACGATGCATTGTATACTACAGTATTATCCCTTCCCTCCCCCCGAGAGAACGAGGGGAGTTTTTTCAGCTGAAAGGAACAGTTGCTATTCTTGAGCGGTGCAGGTAAGCACTTACTGTGTGGGCTCAAGAAAGGGAAGCCGCCAGCAAATCTTTAAGGTGGTGTCCTCGTCAGTATCCAGCAACACGAACAAGATAGCAAAAGAGGTTCGGCAACAAGAAGAGGACCCATAGATTACTGTTTCTGCCCTCTCTAGCCTTCGCCGGAACAAGCTCTCACGGTAGAGATTTCTTCGCAATAAAACAAGACTATAGCAACACCCTGCAGTTCTTTGACCAGGCGGCCTCTTTTGTAAGAAGTCGAGGTGGCTGCCATCTAAAGCAGAAAGTTAGTGTGCTGTAGGTGAACAACGGGATAAAGGGTATTCTGCGGGAACCCCGAACCCAAATCCTGACCCTGCAGATGCATCTGCTTTCCGCTTTGAATAGCGTCACCCCCCCCTCCTGGAGGCGTAAAAAAGAAGACGCGCAGTGCGTTCTAGTGGGGCGCAGGCAACACGTAGGGCGCGCCCTGTTTTGTCTTTTTGGATAAGCACCTGCTTTTCAGGAAAATACTTGAGTCGCGAAAGATCAAAGGAGGTAAATGTGTGCTGTATCCCACACGTAAGTTAAAACTAGGCGTAAGCGTTCAACGAAAATGACCCACTTTGTAGTTGTATTGTTTCTCCCCCTCTAGCCTCCTTCGAAGTAAGCACAAGGCAACCCCTCGAGTATTTTAAACTGATAGCTCACGCACGCGATGGAATCCTTGTGCTCTCGCAACACTGGTGGCCCTGGTCGTGAACGAAGGCGCAAAACGACACGCCGGGAGAAAAAAATGCGACGGCGACAGCGAAAGCAGGGCTTACGCTCCGTTTTCGGTCTCGGAGAAAATACGTGTGGTCCACATGTGCTTAGAGGGGGAACGAACCTTTCCCCCTCTGGCATAAAAAATAGTGTCACTACTAACTTGGCGACACGTGGCTGCGCAGCCTTGGCGACTTGTGGGCCTAGACACACCCTGTCGCAAGCACATGTGGGGGAAAAAATAAATCGAAATCCACATGTGGTACCTGTGGATCCACACGTGGGGGAAAGAAATCCAAAAAAAAAAAAAAAATAACGTGTGGAAATCCACACGTTCCACACGTGGAGCGTAAGCCCTGAGCGAAAAGTGTAAAAGCATAAACCAAACCTACGCACTCCTTTTTTCCGTAGTTCACGTCCGTTTTTCTTTTTTGCGAGTCTTTTCCATCGGATAGTACATGGCGTTGATTCGTCCAAGCAAAAACAAACGAAGATGAGAAAAAGAGAGAAAGAGGAAAAACAGCATGTTAGCCGTTTGTCCTGCGTTTCCCTTTGATTCGCAACGTACTCAGTCCAGGCCCTTCGGCCAACCTTTGAGAGATAAAATAGCACCTCAAGTTTATCATTGGCCTGGAGCCTCAAACGAAAACATAAAACCCCGGAATTTCAAGCGAAATTTTAACTCTGAAAAAGCGACTCAAGCGCGGGGGGTGTAGGCCCCGTGTCCACTTTCCTTCAGCAGGAATGCGAATCGGAGAGGCAAGCCCCATTCGATGCCTGCACATTCGATGTCGACGCACGTCGGTAATGTGGCAGGCTGGTCTTGTTGTTAAACCGTCTTGCAGGTGAAGGGGAGGGGGCGGGAGAAAACAGCCGCAGGGTGATGCGCGAGCGGCGATGCCTTCAACCATGACGGGGAGCACCGGCAGGTAGTCGAGCGCCACCTGCGCGAGTTCTGTGGTGCTTCCCTCTACAAAGTGTGTGCGGACTACGCCATCAGCTCTCCCGCAGACCCGTTTGTAAGAATGTGGTCTTGGTCGCTTCTTTTGCATTTCTCTCTTTACATGGGGGCCTCAGCTGGCTCGGCACGCGGAGGAAGCTCGCTACACGGCTCGCTATGCGCTGCTCTTCTTACGATTGGTTCATGGTCACACTCCATCATGGTCTTTTCGAAGGATAGTGTTGTTGTTAAAACGTCTCGCAGGTGAAGGGGGCGGGAAAGGGGGGGAGAGAAGAGCCGGCGCAGGGTGATGCGCGAGCGGCGATGCCGTCGACTATGACCACGCGGGAGCACCGGCAGGTCGTCGAGCGCCACCTGCGCGAGTTCTACGAGCTCACCAACCCCGCGAAGGCAGCCGTCGCCGGGCAGATCCTGTCCCGGTTCTGGCCGGACCGGCTCGAGGACCTCCTCAGCGACCTCTACCAAAAGTACGGCGACCGCTTCACCGACACCGCCCAGTGGTGCTCCCTCTACAAAGAGTGCGCCCGAGCCACCGGCCTCGAATACGGCGCCATCAGCACGCCGCCGACCACACGCTCCCTCGAAGCCGTGCCTCCCACATACAGCGGAAGCGACAGAGGCAGACAATCCCAGTCAACCGGTTTCATCGAACCCGCAGAGCCCCCGGCGTACGACCGGGGGAGGCTAACAACCGGTCTCATGGAAATCGGGGAGAGGGACCGATGGGCAAAGGAGGTCGAAATGCTGAGGAAGGAAGTCGACCTCACGAAGGAAACGGCGAAGACGCTGTACTACTCGACCGAGAAGGAGAGGGACGAGGCGCGGGGGGCCGTGCAGCAGGCGATGGCTCAGAAGCGGGAGCGGGAGCGCGAAGCGGACGACGCGAAGCGCGCGGCCCTCAGCGAGGCGGCGCGGAGCCGCGAGCTGGAGGCCGCGCTCGAGAACCTGCACGCGGAGGTGGCGCAACGGACCCTGCGCATCAGCGAGCTCGACCGGGTCAACGGCGAGCTGTCGGCCGCCCTCTCGATCGTCGACGCGAAGGCGCAGCGGCTGCACGCTCAGAAGGAAGAAGCGATCCAGCTGCTTTCGAGCCGGACGGACATCGCCGACGCGCAGCAAAAATCGGCCGCCGCCCGTGTGCACACCCTGCAGCGAGCTTCCGAGGCGCTGGCGGAAGAGTACGAGGCGAAGGTGACCGAGGCCGTGCGCGACAGAGAAGACATGACGCACTGCGTCGCGACCGCGATGCAAGAACTTATCGGCCGGGCCGAAGCACCGGACGGCGACCTCCGCGCGGAGCTCGGCGCGGATACGTGCGCGGTGGTCCTCCCGGCGGCGCTGGCTGCGGGGGTGCACGGCTGCTTCGTGGAGGGAGTCCACGTTGCGAAGGAGGCGCTGCACAACGTGCTCGACGCAGCGCGCGACGCGATCCACGACCTGAAGGCGCGGCTGCGCAGCGCGAGCGGGGCCGCGGGGCTGCTGGAGGTCGAACTACGGGACGCCGAAGGCAGGCGCGAGGCGGAGGGCTTCGAAGCGAAGGAGCGGCTTGAAATCTCAGAGCTCTTTGCGGGCATGCTGGTCCGAAAGGAGCGCCGCGCGCACGAGCTCTGGGAACGGCGCTGTGCGGATTCCGTGCGGCGCCTGGAGCAGTGTTCAGAAGAGCTGCTGAAGGTGCGCAGCGACTGGGACCAGCACAAGCAGCTGACGGACGAGAGGCTGCGGGGCGTCGGCGGGTCGGCAGATCGTTCTCAGGACCTCGAACCCGACAGCGAGAGCCGGCGTTGCGACGAGGTGACGGTGAGCTCGGAGAATGCCCGTTCCCCTGTCGGGACACCCCAGGACGACGACTTGCAAGGCCCGCCGCGCGACCGGTCGCACGCCTGCCAGAACCCGAAGTGTGCGAAGACGCTGAGGGACAACGAGCAGCTGCGGGCAACAACCCGCCGCCTCCGCGACGAGGTGATGGCCATGCAGCAGGCGCTGCCCGCCCTCGAGCGCGACCAGCGCGGCGCCGCCGCCGAAAGAGACGAGCTCCTCGCCTTCACCGACCAACTCCGCGAGCAGGTCCGCACGCTGCAGCAGCAGCACCAGCCCGCGGGCGCCTCCTCCGACGCGCAGAGCTTGCAAAACGACCGAGACGAACTCCGCGAAGTCATCAGCCAGTTGCACCGCGGGGCCCCGAGCTCTCAGGTTTCCGCCGATCACCCGAGCGAACCCGAACGCGGAGCCAACAACAGGCCGTCTGTGATGGTGCAGAATTTACAGCGAGAGAGGGATGAACTCCTCGGGCTCGTCGATCGAATGCGCGATGGCCATGCAGACCCGTCAGATGGTGCCATGCAAACGCTGCAGAAGGAGAGGGACGACCTGCAGGCGATGGTCGTCGACCTGCAAGACCAGGTCGAAACGCTGCACGCAAATTTCGCCCGGCCGAGCCACGCGGGCCCGCAGGACCCGGCGATGGCCCGCCTGGCGGGCGTCGAGGCCGAGCGGGACGACCTGCAGAACCTCGTCAACCGGCTCCTCGCCCAGCAGTGCGACGGCGGCGCCGCCGGCGGCGCCGCCCAGACGCGCGGGAAACCGCGCCGCGAAGCCCCGGGCGAGGCGGCGGACGCCGCCGGGGGCCCGCCGCCGGACGACGGCTTGCGCAAGGCGCTTTGGGAGAACCAGGTTCTGCAGTGGGAGCTCTCCGACGCGCGCCGGCAGCGGGACGAGCTGGCCGCGCAGGCCGCCCAGCGGGCCGGGTTGTGCGCGGAGCTCGAGCGGTCGCTGCGGGAGGGCGGCGAGGAGAACGAGTGCCTGCGGGACCTGATCAACCAGCAGGCTGCCCTCGGCCAGGAGCTGCTGGCGCTCGCGAAGACGAAGATCGGGCAGAAGCAGCCGCCCGGCGCCGGCGGCCCGTTCGCCGTCGAGCAGGCGATCCTCGAGCAGTCCGCCGCCCTCAACGCGGAGAAGGAATCCATCCTCAACCGCATGCAGGCGCTCGCTGCAGAAAACGACTCCCTCCGCCTGCTCGTCCTCCGCAAGGAGGCGACCCGCGACGCCCGGACGGACCAGGGCGAGAAGCAGGGGTTCCTCGCGATGATCACGAAGGCGCGGCAGGAGAAGCAGGCCCTCGCCGCCCGCATCGACGCGCTCCTGCGCGGCAAGGAGCAGCTTGCCGCCGACTTCGACGTGCACGCGAAGGCCGCCGCGGACAAGATCCGCGCGCTCGAGGCGAGCCTCTCCCTAGCCCTCGCCCTGCAGCAGCCCCGAGCAGAACACGGCGAGCCCCCCCCGGAGACGCACACCCCGCTCTCCTCTCCCGAGATCGGGCCCGTCGATTCGGTGTTCAAGTCGTCTGCGCGCGTCTCGTTCCACCCCACCAGGCCTTCCCCGCACGCCGGCGGCTCCGGCATCTTCAACAACGCGCCGGCGAGCGACTCCGGCAGGGTGAGAGAGTGTCTCGCGGCCGCCGAAGCCAGGGTCCGCGAAGTCCAGCGGGAGGCCGCTGCCGCGGCGCGCGACAACGACGCCCTCCGCCGCCGCCTCGCCGCCGTCGAACCCCCCGGCCCGGAGCCGGGCGGCATTTCGGTGCCGGTGCACACCATCCACGAGCCGGGGCGCGCGTCCCCCACGGGCACCGCGGCCGGAGACCCGCCGCGCTGGCTCTGCGCCCTCCGGCAAACGGCGGACGAGCTGGCGACGGTCGCCGGCGGGAGCCCGCCGGGCGACGGCGACGACCTGGCGGACTGGGTCCACAGGCAGGTGTTCTGGCTGGTGGGCGAGGTGAAAGGCTGGGCGGTGGAGTTGAAGCTTGAAGGAGTCGAAGGGACAGCCGGGAAAAGCCGCGTTGAGGCCGTCCGGCAGGTCGTGAGAGAGGAGCGCGAGAAGGTCCGGTGCCTGGAAGCGGTCGTACAAGCCCTCGGGAAGAACATTAAGGACCCCGTCAACCCCCCCAGACGAGCCGACACCCCGGCCCTGGTAGCCGCGGTCTCACCCCCCCCGCCGCCCCCTTCGGCCAACCCGAGCGACACCATGACCGACGACGGATCCGACGTCCCCGAGTGCGAGCCGTCCGCCATAGACCACGACCGCCTCGACACCGTCCGCAAGCTCGCGTCGCACGCTTCTGGGTCCCCGGAGGAAACCTCTCCGACCAACCAGGCCAAGGTCGACTCCCTCAAACGACAGCTCGAAGCGTATGAGTCCCAACTCTACGCCTCGACCTCCGAGCGCGATACGTTCATCGCCCGGCTCGAAACCGCCGACCAGAAAGCGGTCGAAGCTTCGCGCGTGCAGGACATGCTGCGGACGCGGCTGGAAGCGGCGGACGAAAAGGCACGCGCGCAGGCCGAGCGGGCGGACGCCGCCGAAACCGCGCTCGCCGAGCTCCGCGGGCACGCGGCAGAGGCCGAGAAGACGCTGGCACTGCTCGAGGAGGCGCTGCAGGCGGCCCGGGCGGAGAAGGCGGCGGCGGACGCGGCGCGGAAGCGCCTCGCCGACGAGCTGGAGGAGAAGGCGGGCGAGGTCCGCGGCCTCAACGAGGCCGCGGAGGCCCACCGCCGCCAGCTGCGGCAGCTGCAGAGCCAGCTGCAGCAGCAGCAGCAGCCCCGCCGCGCGCCGCCGCGGCGGGACGACGCGGGCGCGAAGCCGCCGGCGCTCGCGTCGTCGTCGCTCGCAGCGGTGCGCGGGGGGGCCCGGCCCGGCGGCGGCGGCGGCAGCGGCAGCAGCGAGGCGTCGCAGGTCGACCAGCTGACGGACGTCGACTCCGAAGGGTCCGTGCCGCGAAGCGACATGACCGGATCCCCGGCTGGGGTCGCTGTGGTGGACGAGATACGCTGGGCTGCAAGCGAAGAGGAGAAAGCGGCTTTGCGGGAGCAGATCGAGGAGCTGAAGTTGTGCGGCGAGACGACAGAGCGGCAGGTCGACGCGCTCAGGCAGCGAATCGATGCGGAGAGGGAGTACGCCGAGCAAAAAGCGGACATGAAAGAGTTGGAGTTCGAGAACAGAACGGCGGGCCTTCGAGGGGAAATCGAAGAACTCGTCGCCGGGCGGAAGATCCTCATCGAAAGAGCGGAAGCCGTCGACAGCCAATGCGACAATCTGCAGCAGCACATCAACAACCTCACCAGCAAGTTCGAAACCGTGTCCCTCGAGTGTGACTCGCTGCAACTGCGCCTCGACCACGAAGCGCAGCAACACGACACGCTCATGCAACAGGTCAAAACGCTGCTCAACGAAAACGACGCTCTCACCCGCATGGTGCGCAACACGGAAACCCTGGAAGGCGCGAAACGGCTCACGAGCGCGCAAGAAGTGCACTGGAGGAGCCTCCTCCACCTCGAGCTGCAGGAACAAGTCGGCCGCCTGTCCCTCATCTCGGCGGAGCACGCCATCTTCCAAACCATGTGGAAAGAGTGGCCCGAGGCCAGCAGCACCTGGTCGGGCATCGCCGCCCTGCAAAAGGAAACCGACGGCATCCGGCGCGAGCTCTGCGACGTCTACGAGGCGAGGCAGGAAGAAAAAGCCGCCATCGGCTCGTTGAAGGGCCAAATAGCCGCCCTCCAGGAGGCCAACAGCGCCGAGCTGGAAACGGCCCGCGCGCTGCGGAAGGAGGCGAAGGACGCGGAAGCCGCGCTGAAAAGGGCGCAGAAGACCGCCGTCGAGTCGGCCGAAGCCTTGGCCGGCAGAGAAGCGGCCTGCGGAGAGCTCGCAGCCGCCGCCCGCGCCCGCGACGCGCGGCTCAGGGACGCGGCCGACGAGCTGTCCATCAGCAAGCAGCGCGAAGCGGTGCTCGAAGCCCAGGTAGAGCAGCTGCGGAACGAGCTCAACGCCTACCACCCGCACGCGACGCCGCCGCGGGCGCCGAGTTCGCCGCCGGCGGACGGGTTCTCCCCCAGCGAGGAGCCGGCGATGCACCGGCTGGGGTCCGTCGGCGCCGAGTCCGCGCCTCTCCACCCGACGCCCCTGGATGCCTTCGCGGCGGAGGTGTGCAGCGCCGCGTTCGACCGGGACGTTGAGGAAGGGGAGGAAGAACGTGCCCGCCTGGTGGCAGACCTCGCCGGCTTGAAGCAGCGAGCCGCGCAGGCCGACGCAACGGACGTCGAACTCCAAGCGCTGCGGAGCCTCGCGGAGCGCGTGTCTGCAACGGTGCTCGGCCGCGCTGGCGCCGCCGACGAGGTGCTCGACGTGATTTCGGGGTTGAAGCTCGACAAGTCCGCCGCGGCGGACCTGCGGGGCTTCGTCAACGACCTGAAGGAAGTGGTCATGGACTGCGAGGCGGCGGGGGACGTGTGCGAGGAAGAGCGGGCGAGGCTGCTGGGCGAGGTCGCGAGGCTGAAGAGCGAGGCGGCGCGCGGAGCCGAGGCGCGGGCCGAACTGGTGGGCCTCGCCGACGTCGCCGGCTTCGTCGCGGACCTGCAGGCGGTGGTCACCGACTGCGAGCCGGCCGAAGAGATTTCGGAGGAAGACCGGGCAGAGCTGTACGGCGCGGTCGCCGGGTTGAAGCGCGAAGCGGCGCGCGCCAAAGAAGCCGACGCCCAGCTGTTGATCCTCGCCGACCTGCGGAGTTTCGTGCACACGCTGCACGAACTCGTGGCGGGCTGCGAGCCGGCAGGGGACATCGACGATGCGGAGCAGACACTGCTAACCGATGAGATCGAGCGGCTGAAACGCGAAGCGGCGCGCGTGGAAGATGCCGAACCGAAGCTGCGTGCTCTCGACGACCTGCAGAATTTCGTGAACACGCTGCACGAGCTGGTGCTGGATTGCGAGGCTGCCAGCAGTGGCGAGGAAGACCGGGCGCGGCTTGTCGGTGGGATCGAGACGCTGAAGCGTGAGGCGGCGTTTGCGGAGGGCGCCAGACCCGAGCTGGCGGTCCTTGCCGACTTGCGGAGCTTCGCGAACGACCTGAACGAGGTGGTGATGGACTGCGAGTCCGCCGGCGACGTCTGCGAAGAGGCCCGGGCGCGGCTCATCGGCGAAGTGGTGCGGTTGAAGCACGAGGCGACCCGGACCACCGGCAACGCGCCTTGCCACGCCTTCGTCGAAGAGCTCGTGACGGCTCTCGACGGGCAGCCGCCGCCGGACGCCGCCGAAGCGCGGGCGTGGGTCGTGCGGGAAGTCACCCGGCTGAAGCGCGAAGCCGGCCACCTACCCGCCTTCGTCGACGAGCTCCTGACGGCTCTCGGCGGCCAGGCCCCGGCTGAGGGCGCGGAAGCGTGGGTTGTGCGGGAGGTGACGCGGCTGAAGCAAGAAGCCGGCCACCCGCCGCTCCCCCACGCCTTCGCCGCAGAGCTCCTGACGGCTCTCGGCGGCCAGGCCCCGGCTGAGGGCGCGGAAGCGTGGGTTGTGCAGGAGGTGGCGCGGCTGAAGGCCGCGGCCGCCGGCGAGAAAGCCGACGGGGGTGGCTTCCCCCTTCCTGCCCCCTGCGAGCTGCCAGCGGGCTCGGACGTCCCCCACCTCGTTGCGTCCCTGCCCGAGAGCCCGACGCCCGCCGATTCGCTCGCGGCGCTGGTCCGCTTTTCCGCGCAGCACCTCCGCCCGCTCGACCCGTCCGCTTCGCTCCCCATGCACGCGGCGTCCGTCAGGCAGCAAACCGAGTACGTCGCCCAGGCTCTCTCTCTCCAGCGGCTTCCCAGCGCGCCACCCCTGGCGCCCCTCGTCGAAGCGGCGCGAGCCGTGTTCCAGGTTTTCCCCGAACACCCCGCGTGCGGCGGCCCCCCGGCGACGCCCCACGAACAGCTCGACTACTGCGCCGAGGCTCTCCGCCTCGCCCGCGACGCCTTGTCCCCGCACCAAGCAGCCGACCGCCCGTCGCCGGGGGTCCTCGCGAAGCTGGCGCAGCTTGCGCTCACGGCCCGGCTGTACATCCGCCCCCAGGAGCGGGCTCCCGTCCACAGCTTCCCCGCGGACCCTGCGCAGCAGGCGCTGCTGGTCGAGGACACCCTCCGCCACATCGTCGGGTCGTCAGCCGCCGGCGCGCTCGACGGCCTCGGCGGCTTGCACACGGTGCCGAGGGTCGTGCAGCTCGCCCGCGAGCTCTCCCCTTGGGTGACCCTCAGCCGCCCGCTTTCCCCCGGAGACGACTTGGAGTTTGTTGCCGAGGTGCTCCGCGCCGCGGTGCTGCACGCACGGCACTGGGCGGAGTACGAGCGGGGCCAAGAGGAGCTCACCCGCGAGATGCGCCGTTTTTGCGGCGGCTTTTTCGCGGGCAACGTGCCCGAGGCGAGGGAGGACTGG
This sequence comes from Diplonema papillatum, assembly GCA_030068145.1. Taxonomy (NCBI): domain Eukaryota; phylum Euglenozoa; class Diplonemea; order Diplonemida; family Diplonemidae; genus Diplonema; species Diplonema papillatum. Next base: position 46,826 of record JAPJBO010000593.1, read on the forward strand.
CTGCGTTGGATGCGGGACAGGGAGAGCGGCGCGCTGGCGGCGTGGACCGACGGCGTCGCCGCGGCGGACAGGGACGCTGCGGATAGGGAGGTGGCGGAACTGAGGGCGAGGCTGTTCGAAGCTCGGGTGGCGGCTGACAAATGGCAGGCGGAGGCCTTCAAGGCCATCGACTTCGAGCGCCACGCCGCCGTGCAAATGTGCGCCGCGGCTGAGGTGCGCGCGGAGCTGACGCAGCAGGTCGCTCGTTTGCAGGAGGAGTCCCGCTGTGCCGCCCTCGCCTCCGCGTGCAGTACGTCCCGTTTCCTCGGTTTACTGCGCGGCACTGCCTGGCCTGCCTACGAGTCCCCGCCGATGCACCGCGAACCGGCTATGCTGCGTTACAAACCGGAAGCGCCAGGGCTCATGTCGCCATCCCGGCAGGCCACTTGATCTTGCTCCTGCGAACAGAGAGCGTTGTTCCAGGAGGCGATAGACAATGACAGATGCAAGCAACATCCTGCTGCCCTCGCCTCAGCAGGCGGTACCTCCCGTTTGGTTTACTGCGCGGCACTGCCTGGTCTGCCTACGAGTCCCCGCCGATGCACCTTGCACCGGCTATGCTGCGTTACAAGCCGAAAGCGCCACGGCTCACGTCGCCATCCCGGCCGGTAACTTGATCTTGCTCCTGCGAACCGAGCGGGAGGCGATTGGTGATGACCGATGCAAACAGCATCCCGCTCTGCTGCCCTCGCCTCGGCATGTGGTACTTCCCGTTTTCTTGGTTCACTGCGCACTGCCTGGCCGGCCTACGACGCCGCGCCAAATGCACCGCGAGCCGGCTATGCTGCTGCCTTGCCTGAAGCGCCAGGGCTCATGTCGCCATCCTGACAGGTCACTTGATCCTGCTCCTGGACTCGAAAACAATCGCCAACTACTGATGAAACACAGTGCTGAAGTCCTGCTGCAAACAGCAAAGTGCAGTGACCAGAAAGGGGGCTCACGTGAAGCAGATTGGCCGGAACTGATGTTCAGAGTCACTTGGCATTGTTGGCACCGACCCCTTCAGTCGTAAATTTGTTGCATTAGTGTGACCTTCAGTCATAGCATTTACGCATTCTTCCGGGAAGCTTAATTTGGGGTTGCATCAATACTTACTAGCAACGCACGAGAACGAGCGAAGTTCTCGTTGCCACCCCTCGTAGATCTCGGCTTCTGTTTTTTGAATAAGAATACCTGCTTGGGTAGGAATTGTGTCAAAGGACTGTCCTCACTCCTATTCTTGCCTTCATCTCGAAAGCCCAAACACAGCGGCATTTCCGAGTGTTGTTGATTCCTTAGTGAACCAATAGATTCCACCGGTGAACGAGCACGGAGATCGTCGCGTAGACCTCCCTCAACGCCTCGAGCAACAACAAGAGCGTGATGACATAGGAAAGACCGAAGCGAAAACCCCTGAGTCTCGACTCCAGCCTGGTAGCACGAGTGGGTGCATGGGCGCATGCAATAGTTGGAGGAGGCCGCCCACGGAGAAACGCCACCGCTGCAAATTTTCGGCAAGGTAACCCGTGTTTCTGTGACACCGATCTTCGATGCCGCTCCTCGGTGGAAATCGCTTCTTCCTTTCATTTTCCTTCCCTTCTTGTAGATTAACCTAGAGAATCTCAGTGCGCAGGTGCTTCCGTGGTCTGGTCACGAAAGGTGCGCGAGCTGGGGCAAGCTTCTTGCAGACGGTCCCCCCTCAGTATAAGCAGACACGACGACTGTTATTCAAGGCGAGTGGACTCTCCCTCTTGCTCCTTTTTTTTGACGCGCGACGGCTTCTACCGCAAATCAATAGATGCCCCCCGGGAGCTCTGAGGAAATTCCGGCAACTGCAACGAAGAGAAAAGCGGAGGCGTAATTCTTCGGTCGTTAGTAGTTGCGTGTCCTCCGCTCCTTTTTGTCTCTTTTCTTGTATATCCGTGGCATTTTTCTACTGCTCTTTTATCCTTCGCAGGTCTTGTGTGCTCGTATAGTCTGCGCTGGTTTGCTTCTTTTCAGAGAACGGGACAACGAAACCTTGTTCATCATTCGTTTACGCATAGTTGTTGTTCCGTGCCAAGCTTTTTTTGATTGCTTTTTCTTTGGTCGGTTGTCGAGCCACCAGCAGAGAGCATACAACCGCACATTGAGCGTTCCATGCCAGACGTTGAACATTTGCAGTACCCACTGAGGGAATTTGTGTACAGAGGAGGTGCGGAACTGCACGTACGAACAACACAGGTTGTGGTTCCAAAGTGACTTCTTGACCTGAGACTGCTCCATCGTCTCTCTCCGAATCCGGAACTCCTGCCCCGCGATCACTCGGGCACCCTGAGACAGCTCTCTATCTGCCAGAGGTAGCCACCGGACAGATCCAGAAGATGAACCTTTGACTCATCTTCTGAAACCGTCAAAGCTGAATAGTGGTTGGGGAGATTGCCGTGGACGGGAACGAACCCCGCACAAGCACATTTTCGTGAGTCTCCTCTTCCCGGTATGCAGCGTCAGCTACAAAGGCGCAAGCAGTCTGTCGTAAGTGCCGCTTACAGAACACACGACGACTTGTTTGTGGCAGCAAACATACGTACGTGTTTGATCCTCTCCGCCTAATAACCAACTTCTTAGAAGTAGTAATAGAAGAACACTATGGTTCCCCCCCTTCCCAACCCAAACACACAGTGACCACAGGCACAAAAAGCAGCTCCCCCAAACTGATAGCAATCACGGCGAGGGCGGCAGCGGCCAGGTCCGAATGAGCTCGAGCTAAGACGAGGAAGGGGAGACAGTAAGCAGACTGCAGAAACCTCAGCGCGGAGATAAGAGAGGCATGTGGATTCGGAGCCGCTCAGGGTTGCTCTCATTTGCAGTCGTCTTGCTCATCGGCTGCCTGTCGTCTATCGTGTTTTCGGCAACGGAACGCGTGATCGTTGTCAGCTTCGAAACAAGCCGCGTCTCTCGCTTCGTCTCCAGCCGAGCTGGCTTTGACCACGATCCCTACCGAAAGTCTTTGGACCATCTCGCGTCGCTCGGGCTAGCAATAAAGCCGAAGGAACAATGGCATGCTCATTTTCTGAAACCTTTCCTCTCTCTCTCTCTCTCTCTCCTCGAGAGGGGAGTTGCTGTGTGCTCCTGCGGTCTTTGTGCTTTTTCGTACTTGACCAACAGGTTCACCTCCCCGCACGCCAAGTCCGCCCTTCGGTATAAGTTCGTCCAGAACTTCACTCACTTCGTTCACGAAGTTCTTGATCCCTCTCTCTCGCTCTCTCTCGCTCTCTCTCTACAGTCGCCACGCAGGCCCATTTAAGCAGATTCAAGCACACCCGTTGTAGTAACCGGATACAAAACCAACAAGCAACCAAAGACCCCGGGACCACAAGGACAAGCGGAGCAAGGAAGCGGCCCCGCGACACACGAAGAAAAGGGGGGAGACCCGCACAACGGACAGGCGGCGACGAAGATGATGCGGAGCGAAGAAGAGGCGCAGCCCGGCCCAAACGGAAGCAGCCAGCTGCTTCTTCCCGCCCCTTCGCACCTGCTTCCTCCTGTTTTCACGGCCTGTGATCCGGCGGCAGGCTTTCGATGAAAAGCCAGAATCCCCCTTTTGGCGGCCCACCTTGTCCAGCAATTGTCCATGGTTCGACCCTCGAACACAGCCTGCCACTATTTCGACATAAGAAGGTCTACCCATGGCTAGTCACAAGCTTGGCTAGCCAAGGTTAAAGTGCGCAAATACGCCTGCATCTCATTCACTACACCGAACCTTTGAACCACAAGAAGCGACAAAACATGAAACAAAACAGGTACTTCGGAATGTGCAGCGCGACGAGGGCCTCCGGGGTCTGGCTGCGGGAGTGGATCGAGTTCCACATCCTGTCGGGTGTCGACCACCTGTGGCTGGTTAACGACAACGACGAGGGCGCCGACGACGGGACGGAGGCGATCCTCGAGTTCTACAGCGAGCTCGGCTTCGTGACGGTCATCCCCGGCCGGATGCCTGTGCGGCACCCCGGGTGCCGCTCTGCATCCGGCGCTGAGGCGGAGCGGGACTGCGCCGCTCCGAAGCACTGCGCGGAGCGCATGGCGCACCTGGTGCAGTGGTGGATCTTCGCGGGGCCCGACGAGTTTGCGTACGCGCACGCGCACTGCTCGCTGTCGGACTACATCCGCAGCACCTGCGACCCGCGCCGGGCCGCCGTCTACGTCCGCTGGGAGCGCTTCGGCACCAGCGGCCACACGGTCCACCCCTCGGGCCTGCTCACCGAGAACTTCCTCTCCTCTGGCGGGGACTGCAGCGCCGTGCCTGAGCTTGCCACCCAACGCCCCGTCTGCCGGCGGTACCCTTTCATGCCGTGTGCCGAGTGCCGCAACACGAGAGTGCTGTACAACTCCGGTAGCTGCGTGACTCCAGACCACGTCTCGTGGGCCCACTGCCTCGGCAACACCAGCGAGTGGAAGGAGCAGGAAGGCTCGCGCTGGGCGTCGAGCCCGGGAGCCGGCGACCTGCCGTTCAAAAGCGGCAACTGCCGCCACGTCGCGGCGGGCGACATGGAAAAGCGGTGCAACACCTGGATTGCCGATCCGGCTCTGCGCCAGCGCTACAGCGCGGCGTGCTGCGAGGCCGGGATCGGGCTCAACCTCTACGGGTCGAAATCGCTGCAGCTGTACGATAGGAGAACCGGCAGAGGCCGAAAGGTCGATCTGAGGGGGTCCCGGGCGGCTCTCGACGTTGTCGATTTGAATGACTTCGTGAGCTCTTCGATCCTACGGTTCGTCCGTGTCCTCAGGGAGCGCATGGTGGTCCTTGGCAACACGCCTTCCAGTTTCGTTGACTTCTTGACGGTGCAGTACACCAAAGCTGGCGCGGACTTTAATGGGACGTGCTTCGTCGAAAGCGGGTATGCGTACAGCGGCCGGGGCTTCTCGAAGCCGCCTTTAGAAGCGACGGCGTCCATCGACGTGCCCGGTTCGAAGTCGCCCGAGATGTGCTGCCGCGTCTGCTGGGAGACGGAGGGCTGCCTCGCGTGGACGGCGCAGCCGCAGTGCACGCTGCTCGTCCCCTCGCAAATGGCGGTTCAGCAGCGCTACGGGCAGCGCAAGTGGCCCCGGCCCATACCAGGGCTCGTCGAGGCCAAGCGCGAGTGGCGAATGGATTCTGTGTCCGGTATCGTGGTCAGAGACGAGTGCCATGCCGTCTAAATATCGCAACGTTCCGCGTGCTTGGAACGGATCCAACCTACATAACCCTGAACATTCTGACAGACTGAATTCTGACAAGCTTAATGGAACGTGCTTCGTCGAAAGTGGGCTTTATTACAGGGCTTCGAGCCTTCAGAAGCGGCGGCGTCTGTAGAAGTGTCCGCTTCGAAGTCGCCCGAGATGTGCTGCCGCGTCTGCTGGGAAACGGAGGGCTGCGTAGACGCTGCTCCTCCCCTCGCAAATAGCGGTACAGCAGCGGTACGGGCAGCGCAAATGGCCCCGGCCCACGGAAGGATCCTGTGTCTTGGTATCGTGGTCAGAGACGAGTGCCATGCCGGCTGAGAGACTCTCTGGCTCGCCGTAATGACGCTCACGAATTAGCCCTGAATTCTTGACAGTGCCGTATACGACGGAGGAGAGTTGAAACGTCAATTGAGAGATGTGTCTTCGACTCATTGTTTCTATCCAATAATACAGGTCATAATGAGAACAAAACAGAACTACGCATATCTCTGTATTGGCGGTAAGTACGGGCAGCGCCCGGGACAAGGCTGAGCATGCGGAGATATCATCTGTTTCAGGGATCAGGGCTGAGAGAAACTCGGCCGGCTCGACACCTGAAAAAGCGGATGCATTTTGTTCAGTTCACCGTGCAACCTTCCTCCTGCGGTCGATGTCTTTGTTGCACGCAGGGTCACCGAACGACTACCTGCATGATTTATATACTTTCAAACGAACATTTCTTATGAATGAGAAGGACCTTGACCTTCCACGGACGGTGGTCACTTTGTCGTTCGCGAAGAAGATAGAACCAACTCGGCGCTCATACTCTATGTTCACAGGGTGAAGACACGCCGCAAGGGTCGTTATTCGCTGCCAATGTGCCCTAGGCTGCCCACTTTTGTGTGAAGACACTCACCCTGTGGTTTCCCAGATTATTTTCGTCACCCTGAAACCCGCCCTTCTCATCTGTCCGCGGTTACGTTACGACATATTTCATAACGTTCTTGTTGCGAGGGAAGCTGTTTCAGGTTGACACCACTCTTTCTTCTCCAAGCAGTCAAGCAGATAGTAGGACTCCATTCACGATTTAAAGCCAGAGTGATCGTTCTGAGCATATACCGCAAGCGGATTCGCATCGCCGGTCTTGCTTAGAGTCCTTCGCACGAGCTTATTGTCGTTTCCGGACCGATACTTTTGCATCAGTCCTTAATTACTACGGTACTACCGGTAGTAGCAAAGACTTCCTACAGTCGTTTCCGGACCTACATTTTCGCATCAGTACTACACTCTTGCTTGGTACGTGCTGGTGCCGACGGGTAGTCGGTCTTACAACGTCTCAGCTCTTCCTGCCACTTACCTCCCTCGAGGTGCATGCATATCAAGAATGATCCGCATCGGGTGTCCTTGTTTTTCAACAAAAACTACTGCCATTTCATCATTCGTTCTGTGTGTGGCAGAACCGCGCGACGGAGGACAGGCTCAGCTTTGCAACCGCAATCGCAGTCGGTGCCGGAACACGGCTTCGTGACAAGTTCGGAAAATTAGGGCCTCCCCTCATCGAACCCCCCCAGAGGAAGTAAGAAAACGGAAAGATGGCCAACGAAAACGCGGCAAAGAAGCGAAAGGTCGCGGAAAGCACGCAAGGCAGGGTTCCGGCGCTGCGCGTGAAGCCGCAAGACAAGTACAAGTACCTGATCGGGTTCGACCAGGTCATGAAGACGGAGGCACTCGAGGGAGCCGTGCCTGAAATGTACAACACCCCGCAGAAGTGCCCGTACGGCCTTTACGCAGAGCAACTGAGCGGCACCGCCTTCACGAAACCGCGCGACGGCAACAGGCGAGTCTGGGTGTACAAGACAAGGCCTAGCGCGGTGCACGACGACATGACCCGCGAAACGGGCTTCAAGCTCACCCAGAAAACCGACAAGGTCGACCCAAGGCAAAGGAGGTGGCTCCCGTTTCCAAAGGCAACCGACACCGAGCGCGTCACGTTCCTCGAAGGCCTGCAGCCGTACGCCGGCGCCGGGGACCCGTGCATGAAGTCCGGCGTCCGGATCTACCTGTTCGCCTGCAACCAGTCGATGACCGAGAAGAAGCACAGCTTTTACAACTCGGACGGCGACATGCTTTTTGTCGTCGAAAGCGGCGAGCTCGACGTCGTAACGGAGCTCGGCCGGATGCAGGTTCGTGCCGGCGAGATTTGCGTGGTGCAGCGAGGCTTCCGGTTCGCGGTCGACGTCGTCGGCGCTGAGCCGGCCAGAGGGTACGTGACCGAGATCTTCGACGGCCACTTCCGCCTGCCGGACCTCGGCCCGATCGGGGCCAACGGCCTGGCGAACCCGCGGGACTTCCTGACCCCCGTAGCTTGGTACGAGGACGTCTCCGGCGCGTACAAGGTGTACAACAAATTCGGAGGGGAGCTGTGGTCGATGACGCAGGACAAGTCGCCTTTCGACGTCGTCGGCTGGCACGGGAACTACGCTCCCTACAAGTACGACCTCGCCCGGTTCTGCACTGTCAACAGCGTCTCGTACGACCACCTCGATCCGTCGATCTTCACCGTCCTCACGTGCCAGTCTGCGGATCCGGGGACGGCGGTGATGGACTTCGTCATCTTCCCGCCGCGGTACATGGTCCAGCGCGACACGTTCCGCCCTCCGTACTACCACCGGAACTGCATGAGCGAGTTCATGGGCAACATCTCCGGCCAGTACGAAGCGAAGGCCACCGGGTTCCTCCCGGGGGCTGCGACTCTGCACTCGTGCATGACCGGCCACGGGCCGGACGCCACAGGGTTCGCGAAGGCGAGTGCCCTCGACACCACCAAGCCGCAGGTACGCATTCGTGTTCTTTTACTTTTACACAAGCGCCTATGTAAGAAATTGCTGTAACTGCCGAACCACGCGGTGAACGGACGTGAGGTCATGCGGGTCTACCCCTACATGACACACAAACACAACAGGTCAAAGTCCTGAGTGAGAAAAATTGGTGTAAGCGAGTTTGGTGTAGGCGGATTTAAATTTGGCGTAAGCGAAGTCAACAACGACAACTCAGATTGTTTTTGTATTGTATATGCCCCTCTACCTCTACATTTCGTCCCTTCCATTCGGAGTCAAGCAGCTACGTCGAGTGTTGTTCGAACAAGCACACGTGCTTTTGCAGGATCTGGGTTTGTTGGCGCAAGCATTCAACAAAAAGGCCCGTTTGTGGCTGTGTTGTTTCCGCTTCCACCTTTAAATATGCACCGGGCGCAGCTCCGAGTGTTTCACGTGGGCGACCTCAAGACCTGACCTGGATTTCTCCGTAGTTTCAACACTGTGTTCGTTCCGACATTAATCCAAGTGCGGTGCCCGAGTGTCAACGTCAAATACGAACGCATTCATATTCAGCTTCCACATTAGATCTACATCTGAATGACACCTCAACCACAATACGTTGTCGACAACAAACAAGTAAAAGAATAAAACGAAACTACGCATTCCTTTCAGTTGTGAGCCTGGCAGGTGTCCAGCAGCACCTCCCCTCTCGCTTGGCCAAGTTCAGTGGCGAGTTCTTGGGTCCATGAAAGCTGAGTGCGTGCCAGCATAGGGCTGCATCTCGTGTTGTTCGCCGCCGCTTAGCAAAGGCGGCCTGGCTTGGAATCAAGGCGTTTTCGTGCGCAGTCCTCACCTGTATTACGCATTGGTAAGTCGCTTGTCGTATGCTTCCAGCCACCAATTTCTGGTACCAACACTTTATTGAAACGATGCTGAACAAACGAAGGTGCTGTGTATGAAAATCTGCGCTCACGATGCTCAAAAAGCCACGTTGCTTCTATTCGCTTCAAAACGCGCCCCCACAGCCGCCGTCCGACACCGAGTTAGCGTTCATGTTCGAGACTACTTTCATGCTGACTCTCTCTGACTACGCGTACTCGTCCGACGTCGTCGACAAGGATTACAAGCAGTGCTGGAACGGCCTGAAGAGTCACTTTGAGAAGTGAGACTCGCACAGCCGACCTGAGGGTGCGTGTTGGCGTTGTCCATCGACTGAAGTTTGCGCAATTGAAGATCCGTGTGCGTAGCATCCCGACACTAGACATGCACGCATCCAGCATACAATCACGGGCGGGCACAGTACCGTGCGTCGTGTTGGACGACCTGCGATAACACGCCTCTCCTGCCCAGCTACTTCTGCCGCACGTTTTTTCAGCACTCAAAATCTCCCAGCCGTTTGTTGTACCTTTATGCACTGCCGCCGACCGTTACCGCAAGCTTGGTTTCGTCACGAGAACGCCTGGACCAAGATTGCCGCATGAAACCGTATCTACCGGTGCCTATGTCGCACACTACATTCGTCTACTTCACCACTTCAAGGTCCAATGTTATGGCCTTTACACAGCCTCGCCCCTGCATGCCTACTGCTGCACCGGTGCGGTGGTGTTGCGACGCACGAGTAGCGGTGCACTACGCAAACGCTTCCAGCGGGTGTGAGGCCACCACAACAGGTTGGCATGTGGGAAATGAAGGCTTTCGCCCAAGAAGCCAGTGAAATTTTACAGTCGAGACTTCTCTTCTTCTTCACCAGACGCACCGCCTGTCCGCCCCGCCCGGGGAGAACGCACCGGCTTTGCGCTCTCTCTGACAGGTCTCAAGTGTTTCGAACGTCAAGACTTAGCGCTTTCATCATAGCAGGCGCTGTTGTTGTGGATCATTCAGATCATCTAACCTCCGGGTTGCTGAGTTTCGTTCAGTCTGCCCACGGATTGTTTTGCAAAAGGGGTGCAGCGAGGCAGATGTAGGCGAAGAATTGGTGCGTCAGGGCTCCTGGGCGGTGCACGTCCAGTTTACTGGCCGGCAGTCATATCCGTATGCGTTTTGGAAAGAAACCCATCCACGGGAACGACGTCAAATCGTCGCCCGTAAAGAAGAAAAATTGCACTCTGAAAAGTAGAGAAGCATCATTCCCCCCATGTATTTCCCTCTGGAATTGGAGTGCGTTTCGATAGCAGTTTGTTCGTACTTGGCTGCGTCCAGCCGGGGTTCTCTGACGCACCACCAGCAATGAAAACGAAAACGTACGGTGGGGGGGCTTCCTAACTTACGCCACGTGCAGCCCCAGCCCGAAGACTTGTCTCTCCAGATGGGCATGACTCTTTGGCCCCAGGGACCACGCGGGCGCGCAGTTAACGGGGATTGAGTACTGAAAGGTTCCAATCCACCCGAGGACATCCAGCCGGACATCCCGAAGCAAAGTCATCGCCTGCCCCGTTGGTGTGGCCGGCTGGAGCGCCGAAGTCCTGCAGTCGCGGAGAATTGAGAATTGAGCCGCTCCTGGCACCGGCCTTTCGCGATTTTGTTGTTGTGGTGCGACGCGTGTCGGTTGCGAATCATCCGACGTTTTTTCGAGGCATGTTCCCTTCTGTGGGTGCGTGTCGACGGGAGAAGAACATGGCAGAGTTCGCTGTCCTTCAGTGCTTGCGGGCAGCGAAATGGCGAACCACCACAGCTGCGACCAAGAGGCAAAAAGACACGGCCTCGAAGAGCGTCCCCTTCAATGCATCCCGTCACCGACGAAAATTAGGAAAGTCCCTCCGCCAACAGCCGCCGCTGCCCCCTTCTCCAAATACGTATCGACAGTATGGAGTTAACTGTTATCCTAAATTAGCGGCCTCCTTCCTTTTACTCCAGTCACTGGAGCAAGGTTAATGCTCTGCGCTAAGGTAGATAAGCAACAACTATCACCTATTTTATTTCAGGAAATCACTACTCCAGCAACTTTGTGCACACCCTATTTCACAGCCTATTTCACAGCCTATTTCACAGCCTATTTCCGGGTGTGGCACACCCGCTTTTGGAGAGTCTGGTTTCACTCGAGCAAAAGTTGCTGGAGTCCACCGCGTTGGCAATTAAAACTAGGGAAAAGTGCCTTAGGGGACAAGTCCCCATGTGAAATGTGCCTATTTTGCATTTCAATTCCTGGTAAGAATTTGCAAAAAAACTTTCACTCTAAAAAAGTTGCGAAGTGCATTTCCCAGTACTTCCCAATGAAAATGTGCCCTTAGGGGACTAGTCCCCTAAGGGCAATTATCTGGCATGTCTTCCATGCATTGGTTATTTCTTGAAAAGAACATCCCCCCCGCCCCCAACCCGCCACGGTGGAATCCAGCCTCGGGGAGCAAGAAAGGCTGTGCCCGAGACGCACCCGAATCGCATAGTAATAACACAATACTCGAAAAAGCAGGTGCGGCGCCCGCATCTTTTTGTGTATTAAAGCACCTGCTTTGTAGGAAGTTCTCGAGGACTGCGAAATATCAAAGGAGGCAAATGTGTTGCAGCCCGCAAACACAGGTAAATCTGGATTTAATGGCGGGCGTAAGCGTTCAACAAAAAAGACCCGCTTTGTAGTTGTATTGTTTTCTCAAGCACAAGGCAGCCCCCTCCGAGTATTTCCTTTTCAAACTCCGGCTTGAGCTCCCTCCGGCTTTTCGAGGCTGGACGGCACCGTGTTCCTTTCCTCCTGACTCCGTTTTGCTGGGGCAATCAGCCTCGTCAGCTGCGCTTTTGCTTATTTAGCTCCTCGAAGCCGGCCCGTCTGTGTCGTGCAACTGCCTTCGGTTCCAGACCGCCAAAGACGAAACTACACAAGCCGAACATCGCTTTTGCGGTTGAACAGCCGGAAGCGTTGATTTCGGATGGGCAGCAAGTGGCCAGCTTGCACACCACGTCTCTCTGAGGATGGCAACCGGTACGCCAATTACCCAATGGCAAACCCCTACTGAGAGGCAGACGGGGGGGAAAAAAAAGAGAAGAAAAAAAGAAAACGTGCGTCCTGTTGGACCGTGGTGCACTCTGAAGACGCCCTTTTCTGCTTCCTCTTTGCCGTTTGTTGCCCAGCCTCGACGGCGTCCGAACCTCGCAGCCTCAAAAGACTATGGATGCACGTGGAGGGCCCGCGCTACCACTTTCCCTCCAGAGTGTGGACTTGGTGTCGGCCGGAAGAATCCCGCAATTGGCTGGCAATGAGTGACGCGCTCGAAGATAGACAACGAGCACGACACCTCTGCCCCAATACAAAACGAATCAACCCCCCTTCGACGAAGGTTCCGGAAGCCTCATTTTTATCTCGGATCCTCAAAACAACCTTTCACGCTTGAAACGGACCGAAGGCCAAACTTCGGAACACAGGACTCACCGCGCGGAGAACACGCGATTTAATCGCAAACCAGAGAAAAAGCAAAAAAGAAACACGAACCTGACAAACCAAAAGGAACAACACAAACACAACAGTCGAAAGGCAACAGATAGCACGTCAGCTCCGGTTGATCGTAGTTAACACCGTCATAAAGAACACGCATTTCACCCAGCGTGAGGTTTGTCGTTGGACCCGACAAACAAAGGCGGCCAGGTGGGGGAGAACACAGTAAAAACCAAGATAGAAAAAAGAAAGAACGCCCTTCTTCTCTTTTTTGAATCTGCAGCTTTTTTCTCGTGCTCGTCGCCGTTGCTGCGCTGCTTGCTCTCCTGGACGGGCGTCCTAGAGAATCGTGTCGGCGCAATATGACGGCCTGGCCAGAGTTAGACCGGGACGCTGTTTTCCAGCCGAAAGCACCCAGTAGTGCCCCTCCAGGCTCTATCGTATGTTGTTTTCATGCATCACACTACCCAAGGTCTTCTGAGGCGTCTAACAAAAACCATGTACCCCTTTCTTGCTCTAAGAGAACCCATTTATTAACGGTCACACGGAGACCCTAATACTAATTTTTTGCATCGTCCGAACTTGCTTCACCAAAACTCAGCTTCGTGCGGACTTTGCTTCGCCCGAACTAAGCTTCGCCAGAACTTAGCTTCGCCCGAACTTAGCTTCGCCCGAACTATGCTTCGCCAGAACTTAGCTTCGCTCGAACTTTGCTTCGCCCGAACTTTGCCCGAACTTTGCTTCGCCCGAACTTAGCTTCGCCCGAACTTAGCTTCGCCCGAACTAAGCTTCGCCAGAACTTAGCTTCGCCCGAACTTAGCTTCGCCCGAACTTTGCTTCACGAGAACTTAGCTTCGCCCGAACTTTGCTTCGCCCGAACTTTGCCCGAACTTTTAGCTTCGCCCGAACTTTGCTTCGCCCGAACTTAGCTTCGCCCGAACTTTGCTTCGCCCGAACTTAGCTTCGCCCGAACTTTGCTTCACGAGAACTTAGCTTCGCCCGAACTTTGCTCGCCCGAACTTTGCCCGAACTTTGCTTCTCCCGAACTTAGCTTCGCCCGAACTTTGCTTCGCCCGAACTTAGCTTCGCCCGAACTAAGCTTCGCCCGAACTTTACTGTTTGCCGAACTTTAACTGCTGCCTCCAGTCTCGCCCCGCGCCGGCCTTTAGCCGAGCGCACGTACTTGGCAGGGGGGGAAAAAGCTCGCTACGCACTATTATCTAGTCCAAAAAGAATACACTTTTTTAGTGTAGACAAAAGCCGGGTTGGCTCGAATAGAGGCATGTTCACAGGACATGGACCCTTGCCCTCTGTTCCAGTGAAAGCAAAATGGTTGGACGTCTCCTCCGCACCTAAGCCGGGGCTGCCGCGCGGCGCGGGGCGGAGGCCCTTCCGCCGTCGCGACCGTGGAACCTTGAAGACCCCTATACCCACTCTAAAAGACCCCTCTACAAGGGCTTTAAAAGACTTCTGCAAGAACCCTAAAAGACCCTCGAGGTTCTAAAAAGACGCTGTACAGGGACCTTCAGAGAATTCTACAAGGACCGTCAAACCCACAGCGACCGCGTGTGCCGCGCCGGTCAGCGTCCGATCCCGCGTTTTTTGTGGAGGCCGCGAAGCGCGTGTCCTTCGCATCGTGCGACGCCGACACCGCCCGGCACCAGCCGCACTCCCACCAGCGGATGTTCGACCCTCCGCACCTGGTCGCGGGGAAGCCGGCGCTGCCGCGCGGCGCGGGCCGCCGGCGAACGGCTTCCCGGATGGCGGAGGCCCTGCGCTCCGCCGTCGCGATGGGCGGCATCAGCTTTTTTGAAGCGAGCTTCGTCCGCCGCGCGACCAACTCCTTCAGCCCCTCGAACCGCGTCCACGAAGCCAGCGGGCTCGCCTGCTACAGAGGCGCAGCTGGGAAGCTCTCGTTCCTGGCGGTCCTGCTACCCACGGATCTAATCCGTGCTGGGCATAACGCTCAAAGCGTCGCGCCGCAGATGGCGAGGGCATGCGCGCATCCAAATATTTCAAGCTGCATTGGTTGGTGCGATGGTGAGGCTGATGATGATGGATCTGGTGAGTTGGGCAGCGGCTGCTTGCTGTTCGAGGATGTGTCCGGGGTGCCGGTGGCGGATCCGGCGGCGCTTGGGTCGTGGGGCATCCGGCTGACCGTGATGGCATCGGTGGCTTCCGCGCTGGCGCATCTTTCGTGTGTATTCGCGCGGAAAACGGCGGACATCGCAGACGTCACGCCGCGGGATGTTGTCATCACCGACGACGGGATTGCGTCGCTCCGCGGCACGCTGGCCCTGTCGCTGCTGTCGTCGATGCCGCCGCCGTGCGACGTGGACTCCTGCCTGCGGCTCCCGTCGCTGGAGTGCGAGGCGCCAGCGCGGCAGGCTCTGCCGTTCGTGTCGAAAAAGGCGCGGACCCCTTTGGTTCGCCGGCGGCTGCCGGCGATCGACGAGGGGTTGTACTTCGAGCGGAGCTTCATCAGCGTCGTGCTGGGGCTCGCGACGTCGCAGCGGGTCAACCTCGAGACGGACCGCGCGCTGGTCGACCGCTGCTGCGACGAGGGCTCTGGCGACGCGCCCCCCGGCGGCCGCTCGTTCGTGCAGGCGTGCGTCGGGTGCCCGCCGACCATCGCGCGCCGCATCCGCACCATCGTCGCCGAGTGCGCGACCGGCAAGGCGAACATCTCCGCCTCCCGCGACGCAAGCATGCTCCTGCGCCACACCGTGCTCTGAACCCCGCCCATGGTCCCAAAAATGGAGTCCCGAAAAGAAAAAAGAAATAGCGGAAAAAAGAAAACAAACCTCTGCATTCCCGCGAAGACGGCTTGATGCTAGGCATGAGCCAGTCGACCCCTATTTCCTGGAAGTGCATCGAATTGCCTGCTGCTGTTCCTCACAAGCCAGCGCAGGCTGTCGCAGTCTACCATTACAGCATCAAACATACACATGTGAGACAGGATGAAGGGAAGGTCAGCTCACATGACAGCATCGTCGCCGAGTGCGCGACCGGCAAGGCGAACATCACCGTCTCCCGCGACGCCAGCATGCTCCTGCGCCACACCGTGCTCTGAACCCGCGCAGGGGTCCCAAAAAATGGAAGAAAGAAAAGGAAACAACCTCTGCATTCCCGCGAAGAAGGCTTGACGCTAGGCATGAGCCAGTCGACCCCTATTTCCTGGAAGTGCATCGGATTGCCCGCTGCTGTCCCTCGCAGGCCAGCACGCAGGCTGTCGCAGTCTATCATTACTGCATTAAACATACACATGTGAGACAGGATGAAGGGAAGGTCATAGTCGCCTACTTGACAGCATCGTCGCCGAGTGCGCGACCGGCAAGGCGAACATCACCGTCTCCCGCGACGCCAGCATGCTCCTGCGCCACACCGTGCTCTGAACCCGTGCAGGGGTCCCAAAAAGTGGAAGAAAGAAAAGGAAACAACCCTCTGCATTCCCGCGAAGAAGGCTTGACGCTAGGCATGGGCCAGTCCACCCCTATTTCCTGGAAGTGCATCGGATTGCCCGCTGCTGTCCCTCGCAGGCCAGCACGCAGGCTGTTGCAGTCTATCATTGCAGCATCAAACATACATGTGAGGCAGAAGGTCTTAGTCGCTTGAATGACAGTAGTCCTCCCGCGTCGTCGGGCGCCGTGAAAGCATCACACAAACAACCCCGGAAAACACCCGCAATGGGGTGATCCACCTATTTTTTAGCACAAAAAATCACAACTATTCATAGTTAGGTTTGACACATTGTTCTGCAGAGCTCTGCAAAGGTCTGCAAAGTTGTGAAAAGTTGTGAATTGATTTTGTTTTCCTGGAGTTTTTTTCGTGCCCCTACACGACCCTAGCCCCACAGCCACCGTCCACGGCGGTCCCCAGGGGTGGGTCAAGGAAAAAAAACTTTTTTTTTTTGGGCCGCAATACCTCAAAACTCGCACTTTAGGGTTTTTTTTTGGGCCGCAGTTTTCCCGGGGATTTTGACCTTTTCACCTTAGAGAATTCTTCCGCCCAGCCTCCAGTGGTACCCAGGAAAAGGATGATGAGTCCCGAGTGAGCTGATTCCGGAAGGGTTACTCGGCGCTGTTGACGTGGTGCACCTCGTGACGGTCGCAATGTCACATTCTCCCTCGCTCGTCGATGACACTTCGTCGACGATTTACCACACCCCACCGTCGATCCTCCTGTGAATCATTTTTCCTGGGATTCACTTTCTTCGCCGAGGCACCGACTGACACGCCTTTTGTTTCTAGACCATTGTCAGCATGGACCCTGTGTTTCTGGGCTCGTCAACGCCGTGCGTTCTGTCCGGCACGGTTACTTCCTCGCATCGAGTAAGTGGCGTGTAGGCGTCTGTTGTCCTTCTTGTTGCGAAGGCGCACTTGTGCGATCCGGCATGCGCCTCCGGGTACAGCTCACTCCGCACCGCCGCGAAGCAATACCAGAAGGAGAGGTTTCGGCTGCGAATGGATGCCCTCCTTGTATCCGGGGCTGACGCCTCCTTAAAGGGCCCCGTCGGGCTGCTATCCAATCTCCTTCGGGAGATACGTTTCTTGCCGGCGAAGCGGCACAGTTTCGAGTTGCTATCGTTCGAAGGTGCGACCGTGCCTTTTTCCGGGAAGGAGGCACTGCACTTCGTCCGTGAGGGCCTGCGTCTTCGAGCGTGGCGCTACCTGACGACACAAAGGCAAGGCTACTCGGGTATCGAGAGGGGGGTGGATGTGCGCCTGCTGAACAGACTGTGGCAGAACCGCGCGACGGGGGACAGGCTCAGCTTTGCAATCCGCAAATGCATCGCAGGAGCGGTGTACTCTCGCGAGTGGTGCAACAGAAAATGGGGAATGGGTGACGGCGTATGCGAGTTCTGCGACGGTGGGACGCCGGGGACCCTGCTACACTATTTCTGGGAATGCCCGCAGGTGGGTCAATCTACGCTGCCGACTCGACGTCGCAGGAGTGGCGGCACAGAATATGCCCCTATGCCTGAGCACACGGGGGATTCCCCCCATCGGAACCCCGCCGGTACTCGTGGAGAGGGTCCAGAAGCTGATCGGGACCATCTCCATCGAGATGGCGCAAGCGCAGCGCAATATCGCGACGACGCGCCCCTGGGAGCTTGCCTCCGCCGCGGCAGGGAGATATGACGTTGAGCTGGCAAGGGACAGCCGTGAGCTCCTCACGAAGCAGATCAGGACGCGCTTCGCGGCGACGCTAGTCTACTGGCTAAGGAATCTACGTTGGGTCAACACCCCCCCTCTCCTACGACCGGCGTGGAACTCGCTTTGGGTTTTGAGGCCTACACGCGATCCAAGCTGCCTGGGGAAACGTTTGCCGAAAAAGGGTTGCAGATAGGATATCTAGCACGAGCCATCAACGACCTAGGCTTTGCTGACACGGGGGCCTCAGCCTTCCCCGGGAAGTGGCGACAGGGTGTATGCTCTTTAGGCTGGCGAAGCTAAGTTCGGGCGATGCTTAGTTCGAGGTGGGAGTCTAGAGTCCCCGAAGCTCAAAGTAGGACTATAGACCTTGGCCAAAGCCATTTTGGGTCTCAGCCATCGATCGTCGGTGCCTTCGAGTCATTTCTCCTTGTCCTCGGATCTCGCATCACGCCATCGGCCAGAGAGTGCAAATGGATATTGGGGAGGAAGGGCCATCAGAGGGCCACCGGCAGCATTATGTGGTCAAACGAGCTGGGTGGGCCTCGGCGGCCGGACAGACGATTTTTCTCAAGTTATCAAGGGCCTGACGGGGGGGGTGGGGTGGGGGGGTGGGGGGGGGGCCAGGAGGGGTAAACCAGGGCCTATGGAGGCCGTACCCAAGCAGTACCAAGCTGTGAAAAGCTGTGAAAAGTTGTCTGGATATCGAGGAGACGCTGCTCGACGAGTCGAAGTCGCTGTACATGGTCGCACTCGATTTCGCGAAGTGCTTCGACCGGGTACCGCAGGGGATCGTTCTCCGGCTTGCCGAAGGGATGGGCCTCGACGCGCGCATCCTGCGCCCCCTGCGCGCCATGTACCGTGGGATGAAGCGCCGGTTTAAGCTGCCGCTGGGCGTGGGTTCCGAGTTTGAGGTCACCAACGGTATCTTGCAGGGGTGCCCACTTTCGGTGATCCTCATCAACGCCTTGCTGTCGATAGTGCTCCGAGCGGTGTCGGCGCGCGTACCGGAGGTTTCGTCGGAGTCGCTGGCGGATGATGCCACGCTCTTCGCGTCCGTGGAGTCCGAGCTGCAGCAGGCGGTCGACGTCATCGCACAGTTCTGCGCCCTGACAGGGATGCGGCTGAACATGACGAAGACACTGGCGATGGGGATCCCCGCTGGCACGGTGCGGCAGCGTCGGCGGCGGCCCTATACGAGCGTGCTGGCAGTCGGCGACGAGACGATACCGACAGCGACGGCGGCGAAGATCCTCGGTGTGCGTACGAGTGTCGCGAGCGTTCAGGCGGAACGTACCAACGACGCGCGTCTGAAGGCCCATAACGCATTGCTGGACAGGCTGAGCACCTCGCGCCTTCCATTCGATGTCCGCTGCGAGGTGCGGCCGGGACAGACGGGTCGCCGAGCTCCTCGGCGTCCGTGTCGTCGACCGCCTCTGATACGACCGGCAGCTTTGACGAGCACGTCTCCGAATCCTCCTCTTCGGAACCTCAGCGTCCGCCGCTGGACCGCGGCTGCAGGGACTGCGACCTGGGCGTCCAGGACACAGCGGATCACCTGTGGTGGGTGTGCCCCGCCTACGACGAGATTCGCGGCCGTCCTTGCTTCGCCGAACTCCTGCGGGCGGACCGGGCGAGGTGGCCGTCTTGCACGCGTGTGCATGGGGTTATTGTCGAAGGAATGCGGGTGGAGGTCGCGGCCCTTCACCGCCTCATGGCGGCGGTGTACACTGCACGCGTGGAGGCGGAGCGACGCCGCCTCTCCGCAGTGCAACCGATGCACCCCTGGCACGCAGCTGCGCCGCTGCCGGCGGTGCAACACCTGTTCGACTTCGACCGCCTTCCGGATGAGCCGCCGAGATGGCCGTACGGCGGCCGTGCGATGCGGGCGCTCAAGGGCTGGCTGTCGGCACTGAGGTGGACCAACGCAGGCGAGGTGTCGTGCGTTGAGCTGGCAGTGGACTTCGAGGTCCACACCGGGGTCGACGTCCCTGCCCCCCCGGGAATACGAAGGCTCGCCGCCAACCAGAGGGGGAAGACCCTCTGGACGATGCTGTCGACATTGTGCCGCCTGTGCCAGGACCTGCAGCTGCCGTCGCCGTTGCCTGCCGAGCGGAAGGTCCGGGTGGGCTCGATGAGGACCCTGGGGGCGCCGATGCTGTGGGGGGGATTGACACCTCGCCCACGCTTCGCCGGGGGCGAGGAGACGCACGGGGTGCTGGGGACGAGCTTTCCGCGGGCAGCTGCCGGGGACGGGAAGAACTGGGGCGGGGACGTGTTCCCGCAGTACGACGCGGCGCGGCGGGCACAGCGTTCGCTGCGCTGGGACGTGCCCACCCCTCTGCCGCAACGCCCGCGCCTTCCCGTGCTTGTACCGGCTGCGCAGGCGGACCCTCTGCTCCGCACGCAGTCGGTCTGCGATGCCTGCGCGAAGCAGAAGTGCGCGGTGTGCACTGGCATGCGAAGAAACTACAGCCTTGTAGTTGACCAGTGCTGCCAGGTGCACCACCGCCCTGACGACGGCCTGCGCATTCAGTGCTGCCGGGCGCATCGGCTGACGCGATGTGGGACCTGCCCGAACGCCGACGCGTGCTGCGGACGGGGGCATCACAGGGGTGGTGCTGGCCGCGACGGCAGCAGTGGCGACGGGGGTGGCGGTGGTCATGGCGGCCGCGGCCGTGGCCGCGGCCGCGGCGGCCGAGGCGGCGGAGACGACAGTGACGGAGACGGTGGCGGCGGCCGCGGCACTGGTCGCGGCCGCGCACGCGGCGGCGGTCGCGGCAGCGGTCGCGGCGGGGATCGCGGCGGCGGCGGCGGTGGCGGTCGCAGCCTAGGCGAGAGCGACGGCCTCACAGGCCGGAAGCGGCGCGCGCCGTCCCCACCTGGAACACCTACCAGCCGTGGCCGGAGGAGGCGGACGACGAAGTCGCCCCCGAAGCGCGCCCCCCCGCCAGCAGGCAGGAAGCGACCCGCGCCATGCACCCCCACGGCCTCTCCCGCAGCCGCGCTGCGCGCACGACGACGACGACGCGCCGATCTCGGCGACGACGGCACTGGCCTCGCCGGCCCGAACACACCGCGCCCACCCGGCCCCGCCCGGCCCTCTTCGATGGCAGGCCCTGACTCGGGCCCTTTTACTGATTCTGGTTCCGACCCTCCACGGGTCACACAACGATCGCGCCCTCCCGCCGGCTCTTCCCGGCTACTCGCGTCCTCCGCATCGCGGCGTGCCTACCGGCGCAAACGAGAAAGCGAAGATTCCGATTCCTTTTCGGATTATGAAATCGTCAGTAGTTTCCAAGAACAGTTGCAACCGACTAGAGTTGCGCCGCGCCGAAAGCGCGGAAAAAGTGACCCTTCTGGAGTCACGTAGCGAAAAGCTGGCATAGTGTGGTACTCATTTGCTTGCAAATGACTCCCCACTAACGCAACAAGACGACGAAAAGTTGTGAAAAGTTGTGAATTGATTTGGAATTCTGTGATTTTTTCTGCTAGAAATGAGGTGGATCGCCCCACGCAAGCAACTCGGACGGCGCGCCGACAACTCCGGTTGACTACCGGGTTCCAAGGAACACGTACAATACAATGGAGTAACGTACACCCAAGCGTGGCGTTAAAAAAAAAAAAGTCAACAACGAAAGTCCCCTGGCGACTTCAAAAAACCCCCGGTTTCAAGTTTGCTTACACTCTAACAAAAGGAAGAGCAAAACGGAGAGAACCATTGAAAGCACGACAGACCAAGGCAGCGGCGTCTCCTGTGTTGATTGTCGGTATCCAATCGTACAGCAAGTCTAAAAAATAAAATAAAGACCCACAAGCTGGGTTACGCTCACGATGCCCAGATGCACTGTAGGTGTATGGTATCTTGTGGTGTGGTGTACACAGTGCACTGCTACGCGTATTCGGTAGCACATGCGCTGATGCACAGGTGCGGTGATGCGGAGTGCACCCTTGTGGGGTTAGGGTCTTCGGATCTGTAGCTTATCCGTTTCCAGCGACAACGGGGGGTCGAATAATAACACCGTGTGTTATTATTCGATTTGTCGAATATTAGAAAAAGTTCTGCGTAGCCGAACAGTGGCAGGATCAAAGTAGTGGTAGTGTTTTTAGACAACCAGACGTGTGTCAAAAAACTGTTATTATTCGACCCGCCCTTTCAGGCGAGCTCAGCGGGAACAGAAATCTCGCGTCGAGCATAAGGGTAAATGCTTGCTCGATACACTATCTGCACAGTGCGTACCTAAGCCCGCAGGTTGAATTTGGACAAGAGGCATCCCTCATCGTCCCGTTACAAACTGGGTTGGATGCGCATTGACTTTGCTCAGGAGGTCATCTCGCACCCTCCCGAGAACTACAGGAACGAATTGGAATGGCACGGCACCACAGCGAGCTGCGCAAGGTCAGTGCAAGCATGATTGCAAGGGGAACTTCCACTCTGAACCACCAATACACCCGTACACTCATCTTTTCAGCAATAATGAATTCTTTTTATTTTGTTCGACGAGGCTGACATGTGATGTCGCCCACATTTTCTTTTATAGGGGGAATAAATAAATAAAGAACATGGCGATTATAGAAGTTGTTACAGTGCAGATGTCACACTGGATTTCACACCGGATTTGCGTGTGTCACACCCGCCAAATGGACTGCGCAGTTTCACTTCCCCACCTGGTGCTGGAAAGAAGGGGGTCTTTCTTAGTCCGTACAGCGCTGTGTGGTCAGAATAGCCACAACAATAATACCCATCATGTACTGTGGCCATTGTGGCTAGAATCTTTTCCGTTGTGGCCCGCCGAGGGGCCATCGAAAATGGGTAATAATCAACGCCCAGAGTTGAATTCCGTCGACACGAACTTTTTCCCATGTATGCGACATTGGACTCCAGTTTCCTGGGTCATGAGGGAACAAGATTCTAGCTACAATACCCACAATGTATCGTGGGAAAGTTGTGGGTGCACAGTCGTCCGTACATCCCTCTGGTCATGATCAATTTCAGGGTAGGATCTTGGAGTTCAGGTAGTGCGGAAACGATTTACCGAGTACAAATAGCTAAGCCTTAGCTAGATCCTCACGCAACAATCGATCCTGGAATGCAGACAGTACTGCCTGAGCTAAGATCTCCCCCAAAGACCTGGTAGACAAGCTACGAACAGCCGCCTGACAAACCAGACTCACGTTGCTGTCCGGTCTGTAAACACTCAGGCTCTGCGCTGATGATGGTCCGCCCATTGGTCCATGGGTTAAACCAAATCGTGTGCAGATAGGCACGGCGTCGAGCTTATACAATTCAAGTGCAATCTTGCACCCCTCAATTGAAGACTGAAAAACACCGGCTCTCACCACGAAACAGTCTAAGCACAGCCAGGTCCGTTCGCCCCCCATATGCTCACTCAACCAATTAGCGGAAGGCGAGTTCGATCTTTTTTTCATTCTAATTGTACACTTGTACTGACGGGAACATTTCCGAAACAACGGTTGCACATGACAGAGAAACCAAATGCGACGAAAAACTGCTAGTACAGGAAACTCCCCGGAGAGGCTTATGCCCTGTACACACGAAGGACGTCCGTTATTTCGTTTATCAGTGCAAGCCCCAACCCCGAAAATGTTCTCGCAGGAGCATTACGTAAACGTTAGATACGAACCTGTCTCAAGTAAGCAAAAGAATGGGGGGGAGAATCCCGGAATCCTCATATACCACCTTAAGGTAAGTCTTCATCTGCCACTCTGTCCTTCGGGGTCAATAACACAAAATTGCGAACGTCACGTGGGGAGGGACTTCAACACGGCGAACTCCTGCCACAGACAGATCGGGAGTGAAAAAAAGAGAGCGTGGGAAAAAAAAGTGAAGAAAGACAGACACTAACTGCACCAGCAAAAATTAGCGCCCAACGAACGCCAAAGAATAAACGCTAAAAAAGAAAGCACATTACCAGAGCACGGGTGTGTGTGCACCCGCTCTGCAGGCGTGGCCCGCCACGTCTTGTCTCCCTTAAGCAATCCTCAAGAAAAGGTCAAAAGACGCCTACCTGTACCCATACGGGTTCATCGGAATTACAAAAAAAATAGCGCCCCTCATTCAAAGCCCATGCAACTTCCCGATGGTAGGAATCCTGCCTGACACGGAAAAATCTAGCTTGTGTCTGGCACAACCTGACGACGGGGAAACGGAAGGGTGGACATGAAGCACGCCCTCTGTTTTGGCCGAGGTTCAGCCTCCGCTTCGGGAACCTGAACACGTCGGTCGTATCAGCCGGCCTGACTGCCCATCAGTAGTAAAGTAACGGACGCGCCAGTGGTTTGAAAATGGAGGGGGATTACGAAGCCAGGTCCAGTGGGAGCCTCACAAAACCAAGCTGCTTCGGGTTGACAACCCCCCCAATTCGATTGGGCCGCGGTATGCGAAACGGTGTTCTGAAAACGTACAAGTCTTTGCTGGGTGGCAGAAGTTCGGATCTTACGTTTTCGTTTGGACCAGCAGAAAGAAGAGAACCAAATATATAGCAGAAACTGTCAAGAAAAACAAGCAAAGGGTGGCAAAGAGAAAGGCGCAAGGAACCTTCGCGTTAAGTGCCCCCAAACCTAACCCGGGCACAAGGTTTCCATCGAAACTTGAATCCTCGAACTTCAGACTTGCATACCCGGAAGCGTCTGCGTAGATATTTGCTGCGGCCTCCGCCGTGTTGCGACAGAGAGTGCGGCGCTTCGGTTAGCGCCGTGCAAAGAAGACGTAGTCCGAAGGTCGCCCGGAGACGGCCGATCTCAAGTATACTTTCACTATCTAAACATAGGAGCCGGTCCACCGCCTGCTGAGCCTGCTGAAAGACTGTACTCATTTGTACTCATTTGCTTGCAAAGGACTCCCCACTAACGCAACAAGACGACGAAAGACTATGATATCTTGGGGTTAGTTGAGGTTAGAATGCAGGATATCTGTAGCGACCTGCATGGCCTGCATCAGCAGTAGTCACTAGGTGGTTACCTCGTCGATCGTACCGTGTCGTGCTTCTGGCGTTTGGGTTAGTTTGGGTTGGAGTGCAAAGAGTCTGTGGCGATAATGATCTGCATCGCCGGCGTCGCGGTTATCTCTTCGCACACGTGATGTATCATGCTTTCGCCTCTTCCGCTCGTCTTGATCGTCGCGTTCGTACTGTGACAGCTGTAGTGCGATAGACAGCGGCGGACAAGCAATTCGATGCAGTTCCAGGGGACAGGAGGTGGACCGAGGGGTCGCTCAAGGAAGCTGTTTACGAATTGCGGCCAGCACACCGCTGCGGCCTGAAACAATTTCAGGCCACGCGTGCTCCCCCGCAAGGCGCTGTGCGACCCTGGCGTGCATGCGTGGAAGTCGGAGGTGGTCGTCGCTTTTTGGAACGTCCGCTTCTTTGGTGTCACGGGATAAGCCGGCAGCCGCTGCTTAACGGAGTGCATGTTAATCCGTGTGGTTCATGTACTTACACAAAAGAACTCAATGCTTAACGGTACTGTACTTTATTGGTGCTACGGGAGTATCTGGCAACCGCTGCTTAACTGTACTTTATTGGTGGCTTACCGTGGTCGCCGGCAAGCTCCCTCGGGCTTGTTAGGAAACATACGGTACCGGACCCCTCCGGTGAAAGCAACACACCAAGAAAGCGCGGAAAGATACGTAAAAAGAAAAAAAAAAAAAAAAAAAAAGAGAGAGAACAGAGAGAATCAGAGAAGACAGAAGGCCAGCCTCCCCACGGGATGGAGGAGCTCCAACGCTTCATCGCGAGGGCGCAGCACCTTGCGGAGAAGGCGGTGAGCGAGGCGGACATCAGCGCCGCGTACGGGATCGTCAAGATCCTGCTCGTTCTTGCGGAGAAGGCGGCGGGGCAGCCCGTGAAGGCAGAGCAGACGCAGCCTGCGAAGGCAGGGCGGAAGCAGGCTGCGAAGCAGACGGCGGCGACACCGGCGGCGAAGGAGACGAGGGCCGACGACGCCCGCGACGTGCAGACTGACCGGGAGGACGCAACGCAGCGGCCGGGCGTGACATGGGCGAACGTGGTGACGAGAAGTCCGCAGGCGAGGGGCGGATACGTGAAAGCGCCGGGAGTCAGCCGCGGAAAGAGGCTGAGGCCATGCGACTGGCATGTCGAGGTGGTCGAGGCGGAGAAGGCGGAAGACATCCGGCAGGGGGTGGTCTACGCCGGAAGAAAGGAAACGGGGGAGCAGCTTGGTGCGGGGTACCGAGAGCTGTTGGAGATGGAGGCGAAGGACCTTAGGGTCGCGCTGGTGACGCCGGGCAGGCTGACGGACGAGAGTCGGGAGCGGATCGTCAGATTCGACAACGGCACGGAGGCGTCGTGTTACGTGACGCAGTGGGGTGGAGCCGACGTCGGGCGTGTACCGATCGCGACGGTCGACCACGGTCATGTGGTGTACAGTAATGTACAAGGACGTCGACGAGAAGACACGCACCTCGCTGAAGAGTGCCGCGACGGGAGCAGGAGCAGCAGACGTGCTGTGTCGAAGAGCAGCGGCGGCCGCGGGGGTCACCATCGAGAGGAGGCATCGGTTTAACCACCGTTGCACGTCGACGCGGCACACGGTGTCAGTGCGGGTCACGACGCGCGAGGCGCCGACTCTACTGCGCTCCAGCGGCAAGGGGGGCGTGTACTGGGCCGCGCCATCCTTCGTCAATGGCAACGAGTTGCACCCCGTCGTGTGGCTGGCGGAGGATGCCAAGCTGGAGCAGGCGATGGAGATCGCCGGACACGCCGACGCGCTCGGGGTGGCAGCGGCGAGGACGCGGTACGGGGTGCGCTACTCCGCCAGCAACCCGGCGGCCCGCAGGACGCTCATCGACAGGGCCGGCTCCTTGGCAGCGCCGGAGCGCCAGGGCCCCCCCGAGGCGAGGTTCCTGGTGGAGAGCGAGGTCGGTGAGCATCAGGAGGAGATGCTCGCCGCACTGCGTGCGGTGCAGTGGGACTGCCGGGTCACGAAGTGCTTCGTGACAGGCAGGCGCACCAACCTGGTGGTCAACGCCAGCACGGACCCGCCAGCCGAGGTGGTGAAGAGGGCGAACAGGACGCCGCTCTACATCCGGAGGGTGAGGGTCGGCGACGTACCTAGCGGTACGAAGCATTGGAAGGGCCGCATCCCCAACGCGCGGCTACCCCAGGGGGAACAGGATGCCCCACCGGCGGCTCGGCAGGAGGACGTGGCGCCGAGCGCGAAGCGGAAGGCGGGCGAGATGGAAGGCGAAGCCGCGGGAAGTGCGGAAGGCGAGATGCAGGTCGATGCGCACGTCCACAACTGGGGCGATGACGTGGAGAAGACGAAGGTGGCCTGGAAGTGCAGCCGCTGCAACGGAGGGAAGGGGAAGAACACGCTGCAGAGGAAGTGCGCGTGTGGTGCCAGAGTGTGCCACGAATGCTACCGCACCAGGGAGAAGGCTGGCAGTGGCTGACTGCATCAGGATCCCCGGGCCACCGGAGGACCGAGGCCCTCGTTCGGGCTGCCGAGTCCTAGCAACGCTACTAGGCAGTTCGATCACGCAGCAATGCGCGAAGGGGGCGGCAGACCCTCTTCTTCTTCTTTCTCCCCCTCTCTCGACGCGCCAGGCCTCAGTCGTCCGGGAGTTTTACCCCGAGGGCCCGACATTGCGCACAAACAAACCCCCCACAATGACCAACATCCGCGGCCGACTTACGGCGAGGGGCAAAGACCCGGGAGCAAGCCCCCCCGAAGCAGGGAGGATGGACCCATTCCCGGGCTCAGCTTCCAGACGATCCCTCGGGACCTCCTGGAGAGGCTGAGCCGGGTCCCCGAGCTCAGACCGGAAGCCCCCTGGGGAAGGCTGGGGGGAGGGCATGGCAGGGAAACCCAGCAGTGGGGGCACGCCTATCGACAGGGCGGACCCCCGGTCAAACTGGAGCGGGGGATCCCCGAGGGGCCCCTGAGAGAAGCTGCGGATGTCATACGTGACCGTCTGGGGTGGGAACCGGACCAGTTGCTGGCCAACTGGTACCGGAAGGGAGTGGGGATAAACCCCCATAAAGACCAGCAAGAACTTGGACCGAGGGTTGCGACTGTTTCGCTACTGAGTGACACGGTCATGGAGTGGGAGAGGGGGACCCAAAGAGTGAGAACCCCGCTGCCAGCCGGCACTCTGTGCCACATGGAGGGCGAGGCCAGGAACCTGTGGACACACGGGATCCGTCCCGGTGATGTCACACACGACAGGGTCTCGCTCACCTACAGAGCTGTGCACGAGGGAAGGGCCCGCTGCTCCTCCCCCACCAGAGGAGAACAAGGTACGCTGGATCCACCCACAATGCCCCCCCCACCCCCCCCACAGTCACTCACCCATCCCCCCCATCAACAGTCCAACCCTACGCATTTATGTAACAGTAAAAGAACAGAAGAATCAGTCAGAGGATCTGCACGAGAGCGGCTGTTAACAGCTGGGGACGTCGAACAGAACCCTGGTCCCGGCCGCACGGAGATGAAGTTCGCGACGCTCAACGTGACCAGCATGCTGCAGTACATAGTAGCGGTTAACGCGGTGGAAGCCGACCTTCTTTGCTGCCAGGAGGTCACACTCCTTCGATGCAAACGGGCACAGGCGGAGGAATACCTACGGAATTGGTGCTGCCACTGGGGTCCGCCACCTCCCGGGAGACTCTGTAGAAGCTCCGGTAGTCGCTCGACGACGAACGCTGCGAACGGGGGACTCTGCACTCTAGTACAGAGGCCGATACCGGCGTACGACACGTTGGCAGCGCTCTCGCACGTGGCGTTACGGTCCCCGGACCGGGTAAGCCATACTGTAGTCGCAACAGGGACCGGCAGCACCTTCGTGCACGTGTTCAATGTCTACTGCCCATCAGGAAACGGGAGGGCGGAGAACGAGGAACGTGAGGACATGCTGGAGAAGGTCCTCTTTGCGGCGGCAGACAGCCTCGGCGACGTCCCCATACTGGTGATGGGAGACCTCAACACGGAAGAAGATCGGTCCCCTGTTCTGCGGAAGGCACTTAGGAACGGATGGTCCGACGCAGCGGAACTGCACCATGCGCGCACCGGGAACACGCCTCCGCCACCGACCTTTACCAGCGCCCGGACGTCAGGCACGAGGATCGACCGCATACTCCTCAACCGCATAGCGGCGTGTGCATTCCGTCAATGCGTCACCACCGCGGTGAACGTACCGGGACACCGGCTCGTGACAGTGACCCTGGATATTGCAGCGCTGCGCCAAAGCGTGTGGCGATTTAAGGTGCCGCGGGAGATCCCGACAGAGGGGGGGTCCAAGTGGGACCTCTCGGAAGCAGAAGCCGACAGGGAAGCCGTACAGAGACTGGCCAACTCCGAATTCGCGGAACGATTGGCGGCGCAGCGGGTGGAAGAGGCCTGGCTCGAGTGGTCACGGGTCAGTGAGCGGTACTTGCAGGATGCATTCGCCGTCCCTGTGGAAGAGAGAGGAAGGGGTACCGGCCGGGGGATGAAGACATTGCCGAGGAGGGTCTGTGTCACGGCGGGCACTGCGACCGACGGGTCGGGGGCAGCGAACAGCAGGCAGCTACGGCTTAGAAAGGCCATCCACCGGATGGAACGCATCTGCAGCTACCTCGCGCAACGTCGCGGGCCGGAAGCTGTTCCACATGAGGTGTCCCTCTGCTGGCAGAACTGCAAGCGGCTGGCACAAGCGTGCATGGTGGGCGACCAAGGCGCAGGGGGGTTTCCGGATCATGAGAAGGCGAAGCAGCTGCTCACAGCGTTGCGGGAAGAGACGAGTAGGCTCGGAAGGGAAGGATCTGCGGC
The DNA here is from genome assembly GCA_030068145.1 of Diplonema papillatum. Classification (NCBI taxonomy): domain Eukaryota; phylum Euglenozoa; class Diplonemea; order Diplonemida; family Diplonemidae; genus Diplonema; species Diplonema papillatum. The sequence continues at coordinate 76,144 of JAPJBO010000593.1, forward strand.
CAGGTTTACGAAGTACCGAGACAAGCTTAACGAGAGGGCGGACGCGAGCAGACGATGTCTAGCGACCGTCTGCGCCGGTCGCGCTGAGCCGTCGGGTGTGTTGCGCACCGGAGCGAAGATGACTGCAAATGTGGACGAGATGGACGAGGTGTTGCACACTGCGTGGGACGCTATCCTGCGTAAATACAAGGACCGGCCAGAGCCGGAGTACGGACCGTTTCGGGATCGGTTCCAGGAGCACATCGACACACACTTGATGGAACCCGGGACGATCACGGGGGAGGAGCTGCGGACTCTGCTAAGGAAGAAGCCGAAGAAAAGCGCGTCAGGCGTGGATGGCTGGCGCATGGCTGAACTGCGGGAGTTGCCGCTTCCCCTGCTGAATGCGCTAGCGGATGTCATGAACCTGGTCGAAGTGACTGGGGTTTGGCCGGCGAGCATGACAACTGCCCTGGTGTCGATGGTGCCGAAGGATGAGAGCCAAGACCCGCTGCACACGAGGCCAATAACCGTCACGTCCGCTGTGTACCGCCTATGGGCGTGCCGCAGGCTTGCGGACATAGTCCTGTGGCAGGAGAAGTGGATCGAAGAAGGACAGAAGGGCTTTCGACCGGGTCACCGTATCGAGGACGTCCTGATGGAGATAGGGCTCGAGATGGAGGACGCCTTGCTAGATGGAGAGCCGCTCTACGGAGTGGCGCTGGACTTCCGGAAATGTTTCGACATGGTCCCGCGAGAGATAGTGCTGCGCCTGGCCGGGGACTTAGGGTTGCACAATCGGGTTCTCAAGCCGCTGAGGGCGATCTACAGACTGCTCGCGAGACGCTTCAAGCTGCCTCTAGGGGTGGGCAGGGAGTTTAGTGTGACCAATGGTATCCTTCAAGGGTGCCCTGTATCCGTCATCCTCATCAATGCCCTGCTGTCGGTAGTGATGAAGGCGGTCAAGAAAGAAGCGGAGGGGGTGAGCCCAAAGTCGTACGCGGACGATGCCACGCTGCTATCGCGGCTGTCGGAGGCCGCCCTGCAAAAGGGGGTGGACGTGGTAGACGAGTTCTGCACGCTCACCGGAATGGAGCTGAACCTCCAGAAAACGGTCGCCTTCTCGACGAGACGTAGGCATCAGTCGACGCTCAGACTCCGCAGCGTGGATGCGCTGCTGCGGTTTGGCAAATCTGTCACGTGCCTGGGGGCCCTAGTCTCGACGGCGAAGAATAGGACAGAAAGGTCCGACTCGGAGAGGGTGGAGAAGGCGGCTGCCCTGGCGGAAGGCCTCCGCCATGCGCCGTTCCGGTACGAGAAGCGGGTCCGGATTGTACAGTCGAATGTGCTGCCGGCGGCGCTGTCAGGCTGCTCTTTCGCGCCGGTGTCGAAGGTGGCAATGAAACGGCTGACGACGTCGGTGATGGGACTGATCTGGGGTGGGTCCAACCCAAAGCGCGCGAGGGAGATGGTCCTAAATTTTCAGGAGAAGGGCCACCTGACGGACCCCAGTACATGCCTAGCATATAGGGTGACGACGGCGTTCTACGCGGCGTGCGAGAGGTTGCCACGACTTCTGCCTCTGATGGAGAGCATCCGGGGAAGGTACGCCGAGGAGGACCTACCCCTGGGGCCAGTTGGACTGGCGATGAAGAGCATGGAGGAGTGTGGACACGTATGGGGACCAGGGCCCCTGTCTCGCACGCTGAGGAATGGTGCAATATTTGACCCGATAGCCTCGACACCCTCGAAGAGGGGGCATGAAGTGAGGGCGGATTTGAGGGCGAAGACGTGGTCCCGTCTGGTAGCGAGGCGGCCGGGATTTGAGGGTGTACAGAGAGCCGACTTGGAGCGGACGAACTCCTTCTGGAGGATGCGTGAATGTCCCGCGCACACCGCGAGGCTTATACGTGTAGCGTTGGCGGGAGGAGTGAACACGGCTGAGTTCACGTCGCGGATGAGACAGGCCGGAGCTGAGCCGCAGGCGCCCAGCTGCAAGCACTGTGGAAGCGGCGACACCGAGGACGAGAAACACGTATTCTGGGACTGCGGAGCGTACTCGCACATACGGCGACGAGAGGCACATGCCGAGCTGATGGCGGCCAACCGCGCCGACTGGCCCAGATGCACGCTGGAACACGGAGTGGTAGTACCCGAAAATGCCCACTTCTCGAGGCGGCTCCAGGAGATGATGGCTGAAATCCTTGCGGAGCGGGCAGGGCTCGAAGCACGAGGCTGGGTAGCCAGGAACCCCACGACCCCCTGGTCGAGAGCGGATGCGATGCCTGCCGAGAAGCTCGACCACCCCTTTGCGCGGATTGCCCCGGCATGGGCGTGGGAGCGGAACAAGGCCTGGGGGCTACCGACGTTTTATGCGTTGGTAGCGTGGCTGTCAGACATGGAGTGGACCGAGAACGGGCAGGCGTCAATGCTAGAGCTTGCCATCGACTTTGAACTCTTTTCAGGCCTCAGCATACCGCTGCACGAGAATGCACCGAAGGGGGTGAGGGAGCGAGGTAACGTCCTGCGCTGCATGATCAGCGCGTTGGACAAGCTGGCGACACAGCAAGGGCTGGGGAGTTGCGAGCGAGGCGAGAGAGTATGCCCGACGACGTCGCTGTCGTTCATGGGCATCACGGGGATATCGGGGGTGCGGCCCAGGCCCCGCTTTCGCGAGGCACACACGGGGACGATCCTCGAAGAGCAGGTGAAGGGAAGCGATGTAGGGACGCAGTTCCCGACGTACCCGGACTGGACGGCCGAGAGAGCGGCGAGGTGGGCCCTGCCTGCCCCACCACAGCTGCACCCCGACCCCGTGCATATGCCGGGTGTCGGAGTAGAGAAGGCGCTCGTCACCTGCGCGACCCACCACAAGGGGAAGTGTGAGGCGTGTCGAGCACTCGTCCGAAGGGACGTGCCCACGGTAGAGATGTGCTGTCGGCACCATCACCACGCTGACGATGGGCAGCCGATCGCGGTGTGCGTGGAGCACAGCACGACGAAATGCGGCGAGTGCAAGACGGCGGCGGCGTGCTGCCGCAGCGGGCATCATGCCTGCCGCACGCATGGCAGAGGAACCTGCCAGGAATGCAGGGGGCTCCCTACGTTGGCGCAGAGGAGACCGGCAGCGTGCTGCCGCCGCGGCCACCACCAACCCAACGAACCGAACGCCCCGGCAACCCCCGGACACAGCAAAAAGAAGAAGAGACCCCTCTCACCCACCCAGGTGGGCGTACAACGAGAAACACCGGCGGGAAAGCGCGCGGCGCAGGCACCGCCCGCCGTGGTGAAGCAGAAGACGGCGACGACCGGACGGGCGGCCAAGAGGCCGCCACCAACGCCAGGGACCGGCGAACGACCAGCGTTGAAGAAGAGGGTGCTCGGCACCCCGAAGGAGAGCCCGATCGCCGGCCGCAAGCGGAAGAAGGCGAAGGCGACCACACCCGAGTCAGGGGTGCAACGAAAAAAGAAGAAGGCCCTTAAAGCAAGCAGCTACCAGAAACGTCCGACGTCCCCAAGCACTCCAGTGCCCTCGAGAGTGAAAAACGTGCAAGCCTGTCCGCACCTGTGCCCCCCCACGCAATCTCCAGAACCGCAAGAAAGCCCAGCGCCCCTGGCGCCACAAGTACTCGACCTTGACGACGCAATGACAGGTGACGACGTCATAAAGTAACCTTAAGCGGCGACACAGTGCATGCTAATCCATGTGGTTCATGTACTTAAAAGAACTCAATGCTTAACGGCTTATCACGTGGGCGGCCCTGAGATTACCCCCTCAGGCGACACCACTTTATCTTTAGCCATACTTCAACTTTCTTTAGGGCCAGGGCTTACGCTCCGTTTTCGGTCTCGGAGAAAATACGTGTGGTCCACATGTGGACGCTCAAGGTTAGAGGGAAAAACCTTTCCCCCTTACGTGCGGCGGGCAAAAAATTGTGTCACAACTATTAAACTTGGCGACACACGTGGCTGTGCGGCCTTGGCGACTCGTGGGTTTAGACACACCCTGCATGTGGACCAACCTGTGGCAAGCACATGTGGGGGAAAAATAAAGATCAAAATCCACGAACTGTGGTACCTGTGGATCCACACGGGGGAAAGAAAGTCCAAAAAAAATTAACGTGTGGAAATCCACACGTTCCACACGTGGAGCGTAAGCCCCTGCTTGGAGCCCATGGTCTTCGAACCGGCTGGGTGCCGGTTGCTGGCAAAAAGCAACAACGTAAAAACAACAAACCCACCCAGCTAGTCACCGGCAGCCACTGGCTGTGCACAGGAGGCACACGGCGGACACTCCCACCCCGGCCTGGAGGAGCGGTTTTGCGGTGTTTGTGCGGTCGGGAGTTCCCTCCTCTTTCTTTTTCACTCGCACCCCGCAAATGTGGGAGTGGCACTCCATCCCACATTTCTCTGGTGCTAAATACAGGCGAACTCGTGTTGACTCTGCGAAAAATCACTCCGGCACCGTTTCACTCCCGCATTTGCCCCCCCAGCCGGCGGAGGAGCCCACCGTGTAGAAACGTAAGCGTTCGCAAAAAGACGCACTGTTGTATCCGCTTTGCGGTTGTGTTGATCCCCCCCCAAGTGGGGAATGAAACCAAGTTGTGCTCGCACCGGAACAGGACGAAAATCCCCATCCAAAGGACCCACCGATGAGCTCTGACTTTGGATTGGTCTGCGTTCAAGAGCGAAACACGGGACGAAGAACGAGGTGCACACAACACCGCGGTGAAAAAAACACAGGGGGCTATCCCTCAAGGTATCATTCCCCACTTTGGGAGCCGCACACTCCCCTCTTTACAACGTCATCTTCCTCGAAGAAGACTCGATGCTAGCATCAACCATGCATGAGGCAGTGCTCTGCCTAAACATTAAACTAAGATTCCCCCTCTAGCCTCCGTCAAAACAAGCACTGGGCGGCCCCTCGAGTATTTCGTCCCCGCCCGCCTGAGGTCAACGGACCTTCGAACCCGTCTATTACACAAAGTCTCGCAAAGAAAGAAGGCGTCATCACAAGCAAGGCGACAACATTGATGGATTGAACGTGAGACAGGAAACGAAAGAAAGTTGAAAGACAACAGACAGCACGTCAACCCGGTTGGTCGTCGGTAACACAAAACGAATCCGTGTGGACCAGCGGCCAGGCTAGAATACTGCTGAAACAGTCCAGATATCGGTATCCCACCTGTCGACCGGAGATTCGATTCAAAGCGCCGGCGGAAAGAACGCGAAACAGCCCAGCCCTCCCCCCACAGTTCCAAGCGAACTTTCACTTTCGTGAGAGCATTGCACTACATGCACTACGTGCACTACACGCTTTAAAGAATACAGGCAACGCAAACAAGTTTCTAGCTTTTATGAGACGAAGTGAACATCTTCATCGGACTGTATGCTGTGAGAATCAACACGGGAGAGGAGTGGCATTATAGGCCCACGCATGAAATGAGTTAAGCCCGAGATACGATGCACAAACAACCCTACACAATAAATAACGTTAGAAACAGCCCAACGCTTCATACCAAGAGTCTCGGACTTGCACACGGCAACAGGAAAATAATAGCTGGTTATCAAAGGACGCGATCATACGCACTTGTCGTTCCCTTACCATTCTATGGGCAATCCCCTGCAATCAACCATGATAGTATTATACTGGTGGACCGCTGACTGCACCTTTGATTGGTGAGTTCCCCAAGCCGTCTGCGTCCTCCAACCGGTGAAAGCTCGGAGTGCGCGTTGGGTATCAAACCAGCTGCCGGTGCCCGAAGTCTGAAGAGCCACCGGGAGCTTTGTCGGCAAGTGGCCAGTCGCAGTTGACCGTTCGATCTAGCGCATACGAGTCTGCTAACTCGCATCGGGAACGAGTCCATGGAGGAGGAACAGTCTTGACTTTTCGTATTTTCATTCCCTCCATGTCTTTCGAGCATGCTTGAATGCGTGTTACGTCATCCATACTCGCTCTAATCGGCATCGCTTCCCTCTTCTTGAATCGCGATTTTCGAGCTCGTGTGCTCCCACCACCTCGCACAGCGTCGGTGACTGGTTTGACCGCGAAGCTGTGCTGGGTTCGTACTTTGTCGAATTGCTGTCGAGAAGAGCGTGGGCATCCTCAATCCGAAGAGAGCGGCCTGACGTGGCACGTGATTGGCTGGTCGTTATGCCTGGGCTGTGCCCCAGGCATACCTCTCAATTTCCTAAGAAGCACCTTGCTTCGTAGGAAACAATCAAGGCGGCAAGAAATGTGAAAGGAGGAAATGTGCTGCGAAACACAGATAGTCTGGGTCTAGTGGCAGGCTATATATAAAAAGACCCAGTTCATAGTTGTGTTTTCTCTGTCCTTCCGCCGAAATAGGCACAACGAGTGCATCTTTGCGTCGTGTCGTCCATAAGACCAATATTTTCTGTGGGGGTGGGCCTGCACCCTCCCGTATTCTGAGCGGCCGAATGGGGGTCCAAAGCCTTCTTCTGATTATAGAACCCGTTTCTCTGGGTTTAGAGGTCCCCACTGCTCAATCGTGCTTCGCCAGAATATTTCGGTCCTAAAAACCTTCCCCCTCATGGCTTCCTACAATTGAATCGCTGAGGTCTTTCTGCGCCATGCTTCTGCGGCAAGCAACTCTTGCAGTAACAACAACAGAAAAATGGCGAGGTTCCGGAGAAAATGCGGAAGAACGTAACAAACTCCAACCTGCCCGTGCCTTGTGCCAGTTCGACTGGCAGCACCCGAGCGACGGGTTTGCGACGGGGCCGAACCTGAAACAAAAGCAACCAACGGCACAACAGGAACCTCATTCAGCCGTCGCGCTGTTCGGCCCCAAAGATGCCGGAAGAATGCCGGCGGTCCCCTGAGCCCAACCCACCCGTCAGTCAAACAGTTCTATCAATCAGCGAAGTAAAAGCGGCCAAACGACACCACACACAAGCGAACCTTAACTCTAAAAATCAACTCCGGTTGATCGTATCGTTACAACAGCGGTCGCACAAAAGTAATCAACGCAACTACAAACGAACGACAACGAAGGTACTCACCGACACTCTCTGCTCGCGTATACCCCCTTATCCACGCGTTTGCGAATAAAGGATACCCATCACATGGTTAGCCGGATTGCGACGAGATACTTCCGGCGTCCAAACACCTTTCCGGCAAAATGACTTGATGCCAATCAACAGATATTTGGCACACAAAAAGTGTCAATCTTTTGTTTCTATATTGCTACGTCTTTCTCATCTGCACCCAGTCGGTACGTGTATGTGCAGAACGGAGGGAATACGCGAGTGTGCGTTGTGGGTATCAGGTGACGATGTCTGATCACACTACATTACATTCAGACTCCTGCCTCCTGCAAGACTCTTTCCTTATACACAATCCTTCCAACAGAACCATTTCCGATGAACCCTCAGCCAGATGACCCTACCCTACCCTACAGGACTTTCATCAGAGACCCTCCCCACAACTCAGTCGTAAGACAACTATACTGTGAGGTAGGGTAGAGTAGAGTCATGGGTAAGTTGGCTTGATTGAGCAAGACCCCCTGAAAGTGAAGACCCGCTCCCCCCCAACAAAGTCTTCCCTGTACGGAGTCTTCGCAGTGCACGTACTTCGAGACTGGAGGTCCTATGAACATGCAATGTGAATAGCCTCTATTCGAGCCAACCCGGCTTTTCTTCATGAAAAAAGTGTATTGTTTTTGGAAAGAGCCGGGCAAGCTTTTTTTTTTTCTTGTATAAGCACCTGCTTTGTAGGAAATACTTGAGGAGGCTGCCAGTTGCAAAGATCAAAGGAGGTAAATGTGCTGTAGCCCACACGAAACACAGGTGAATCTGGGTTTAGTGGCGGGCGTAAGCGTTCAACAAATTGTTTCTCCCCCTCTAGCCTCCTTCGAAGTAAGCACAAGGCAGCCCCTCGAGTATTTCTCGCAGAAGGTATGCGGGTGGCAGAGTGACCGGGCGCCGGCCTTCAGGCCGGTGAGTCCGGGTTCGAACCCCGCCCATGACATTTTTCCGGTCGAAGATTGTTTTCGAGGTTTGTTGCGTTTCGGGGTCAAATGTGCCCGAAAATTGCGTTTTTGGCGGAGTTTCTCAGTATCTCGCGGTATTTGGGTCACCCCGGGAAACGGAGTCGGGCGGCCGAGCTTGCCATCACAGGCCAAACTTGCTACGAGAACCGAACTTTGCTTCACCAGAACTCAGCTTCGTGCGAATTTTGCTTCGTCCGAACTCAGCTGCGCCCGTACCAGAATTTGGCATCGCCCGAACTTTGCTTCGCCAGAACTTAACTTCGCCCGAGCGTTGCTTCGCCCGAACTCAGCTGCGCCCGAACTTTGCTTCACCAGAACTTAGCTCCACCCGAACTTAGGATCACTCGAACTCATTATCGTCCGAACTGAGCTTCACCAGAACTTAGCTCCGCCCGAACTTTTGCTTCGCCGGGGGGCGGCGGGGGGGGCGCCCACCCGGGTACCAGCGCCAAACTTTTCCCGCACTCGGTGGGTCGGGGGGGGGTGTCCCCCCCCGGGTACGAGCACCGACCTTGGCTTCACCCGGACTTTACACCCTGGCCGAACTTCGCTTCGTGCCCGAACTGTTTTTTAGTACCAGCGCAGCCTGAGCGCTTAGCAACGCCCGAACTAAGCATCACTCGAACTTAGCTTCACCAGCATTGCCCGAACTTAGCTTCGCCCGAACTTTACTGTTCCCCGAACTTTAACTGCTGCCTCCAGTCTCGCCACGCGCCGGCCTTAGCCGAGCGCACGTACTTTTCTTTGTTCCGTTTTCTTCGGAAGGGATGAGATGCCAAAACATTGAACTAAGATCCTCTACGTTGGTTGACGCCAAACATGAACAAAACATCCGTCAAGCCAGTCGAGGTTCTTGCAAACAACGTGAAGAATGGGCAACACGCATTAGTGAATCCGACTGCGGACGTGTCGCTCAGCTGTCTCGATCGGAGAAGACGTTTTCACGGTGAATAGCCAGCTGCTCACACCGAAGACTTCACGACGTCTACGATTCACACACACACACACACACACACACACACACACACACACGGCCCCCTTGTTATCACAGTATCAAGTGATCGCATGTTATGTATTGTCGCATGCTACCGGTATATCATGTGGAACCCCATACCAAGTGGGTCCTTATATTCAGCCGGTCCGTCCCCTCTTGATAGACCGTGATAGACCGAAGAATACAGCACCGGGCAATTCGATGCAGCTCTAGGGACTAGGGATGGACCTGATAGACCGTAGTGGACCGTGATTCACTGTGATAAACAGCGGCAGGCACGTCGATGCAGTTTCAAGAGATAGGGACGGACCGGCTCATATACATCCCTGTCCCGTCTACCCCCACGGTTGGACGGTCTTCCGGATTCAGATGCAGAAGACCAGTGCTGGTAGCTCACTATCATGGTGGTCACTGGCTACTCTTACACTGAAACTATACGAAGTCCAAGCACAATGCATCTTCTTGACAGTCCGACGGTTTCTTCTACTTACCACTAAGCTTTTCTTTTTTTTTTTAGCCACGATGTGTGAGAAAACTGAACCGCTCTAGTAGAAATCTCTGACCATGATCTGTCTCCTGAAACCACGTCCAGGCTTTGGGTCCAGGGTAGTGGGCCAACGAAAAACTGTAGGGTTTCCCCTCGTAACCTTTAACAATACTAGGCGCACTTCGTTCCTACTTTCGCGGAGCAGTTTTTAATTGTATCAGCTCAGATCATTGATCCGTCCTGATTCTTCTTCGTTTTGTTCTTGATGTACTATTGTTTTCGATGGCAGGGTTTTCGCGCCTGTCGCGAGGAGATCTTGCACGGTCTCCGGAGAAAGACTTTCGGACTCACCAGACCCACTCCGTTGTCCTGTGGGCAGCACTCAGCTCTGTTCCGCGCTGGATGATGCGCGCGCGTAGTATTTATACACAACCCCAAGGACCCAGATCCTGACCCCCAGACGACCAGGGCTCAATACACCGGTATGGGACCAAGATGGGGCAGGTAATGCACCCTGTAGTGCACGTCCGCCTTCCGTATAGCGGGGGTCTCCCCCTCTTTCCAGTGCTTTGTAGTTCTCCTGAACCTCCTCGCCCACGTCCAAAAAACATTTGCCCTGAAGGGAACATTTCCTGAAACAAAAACTGCACATGAAAAGCCTCTACGGTCAACCGGAGACTTTAAAATACCGACCTTCTGATCCACAAATAACCCTAGAAAAGCTAAACGAAGCCCACGACAAGTACTCAGGCGGGGGGAACCAAAGCTTCTCCCAAAGGTTCGTATCCTGCACACGCCAAGAACCACCAACTTTGTTCAATTTGATGCTGATGGTCCGTTACTTCGTTTATGAGTGCAAGCCCTCTGGAAATGTTCCAGGCAAGATTGTGGGCATTACCCCCCTTGAGTTCATGTTTGTACCAAACATGAACTGTTGGAAGAAATTGAGTAGCTCGTCGCCGCAAACCGTGGCGTTTTCACTTGCGTCCGGAATCCAGCTTTACGTAAAAACGATCAGGCGCTGCCTGCGTTCAATGAAAACAACTCTCTCTTCCCATGCTCATCATCATTAGTTTTGAATCAGCCGCGGTTTGTGCGAGTGACAAGCTCTTGTTTCTGAACACGCCAATGAAGCCCGAAGCCAGCGTCATTCACGCGCGAAGAAACGAAGAAACGCTGAAAAATGGGATCATGGCGAATATCGTAATATTCGCCATGATCGTCTTTTTTCGTTCATTGCCAAGCACGATACTGGACGCGGCCGTTCTTGGTACCAAGTGCAGGAGGGGAAACGCTGGAAGCCGGTGCACACTTTCGGTGGCGAGGCGTGAGGATTGGACATCTACACCGTATACGATCAGGAGGATGTAAGAGGAGAGCGGGGTGCAAGCACCTTCGATACTGGCACGACCAGTATCTCACTTTTGGAGAATTTCAGAGACATGAGAGACGAGGTTCTGCACAAGCAAAGCTATGCTAAGATCGAGACCAACCACCAGCTCCCCTGAGGCTGAAGGCGAGTAGATGGCTACGATCTCTCGAGAAGTCCTCATCTTCCTCACGGTGCAAAAACCCCCTGTTCCTTGGTCTGACACCGAATGCACGCTTTATTATCTTTTTGGCCCATCCTTTCAGCAAACCCTCAACTTCACACCAGTCGACTAGTACACGTTGCAGCAACCCCCCCCCCCCCCCCCAAGCTCTCCACTGCTTCAGCGAGGCGGCTTCTTTGCCTCTTCCGCTCAAATTCTTTTCTGCATCTGCTGTCGGTTGGAAGTTGACGAGGTGCCAACAAACTACAAAGGTCCTGGACTTATAGAATCAATTGAGCCATTTCACCTACCCACCCTGAGCTCCAATACGCGGCGATACCACTCTACGAAACGTTGTACAAGGCTCGAGACCGATGCGATTGTCGGCACCGATTCTTTGCATTATAACCTAAAACTACAGGGCTCGACAACATTCGATCGGGCACGGGGTGAATTGGCTCATAACAGACGCAGGCAAGCGTTTTGTGGTTGATCAGAATTCTAGCCTGAATGAGAAGCAATCGTTCGTCAACACATCCATCAAGCCAGTGCTCGATAACAACCTGTTCTTACACAGACAAAAAAAAGACGATGAAACAAAAGACAAAAATGAAAATCCGCACTGCCACATTTCGTAAATGCGCCCTACCCTGTGGTGGAATTTAGTGTACTGGAAGACACTTGGAGTCCCGATTCACCCCGGAGACCTTGGAAATCCCAGATTCTCGAGCGTCACCCCAGAAAACGAGACGAGCAAGAAGAACGAAAGGCAATTGTCCGAACCGTGCCGAAAAAGGTTTTATACTTTCGTACACGCTGCCAACGTTCTCTTTCGAGCACACACACATCGCGTTGCGTTTAGTTTTTTTCAATGGTGCAGTTGTGAGAGAGAACATCTCTGGGACAACGGTAACTCACTGAATAGTTGAACGAAAACGGGGTAGTACAGGGAACCCTGATCGACAGAAGCGGCGCGCTGCTCTAAAGTGCTCGCCTGCCTTCATGACACGTGCACTTTACACAACTCAATGCTCTTCCATAGACTACTATTTGCTTCCCGGCACACGTGTACAGTTTTCGAACACGTTGCTTCGTTTGTTAGTTTGCAGGTCCCAACCGGAAGCGTTCTTCCCTTCCTCTTCAATTCCGTTTGGTTTCCACCTTTTTCGTCGTAGCTGGTGTGATCCAGACCCTATCCAAGAACCGGCAAAACGTCCGGAAGCATTCTTTCAAACCAACACATACACTGCTTATTACCAGAAGGTAACCTGACGGCAGATACTTATCAGTCTGTACCATACTCCTTAACAGGAACGGTTCGATTAGTAACAACCGTGTTAAAATTCGATGTGTAGACAACGCTGTCAACTTTCTCTGTTATTACTGACATGTCCACGACGTGGTATGTTGTTCTAAGAAAGAACCCCGATGTTGTGTTGAATACTAGCAAGGTCAAAATAAAAGATAACAAGTCAGTCTAAAAGATGGATAAAGGCAGAGGCAAGACGTCGCAGCAGGTAGCAAGCAACATCCAGAGGTGCTCAATGCTTAAGGCTGTGCCGTCCATCCGCCGTCTTGTGGCTCGTAGGGTGCCTCTACCCTGCGGCAGTGACGTCAGAACGGCTAGGTCTCGGCCAATTATATCGCCTCTACAACTCACCAGATGTTATGACCAACGAAGGAAGTTTTCCCCAGCGGCTTCCGTGAGAAGCTGCGGTCGAATTGAGAGCACCAGCAGCCTGGGCGGCGAAATAGGTAAGGGCAGAACGAAAGGAGCGTAATTATGAAGATGAAAGTGCCGAGGAACAGCGACGGAAGTGGCTCGAACCAAGGACGTCCATTCATAAAAAAAAAATCTCGTAGGACACCAAGCGGAGATGAAGTCCGGCCTGCCGGACTGTCGAATATCGCCTCAGTGCACTTTCCTCCTCTGGTTTCCCCTGCCACAACTCGTTTCGTCAGGCCAGCGGCAGCATTCAGCTGACTTCTGCTGACTTCGGAGGCTCGGCACCTTAAGCACTGGCCACAGGCACCTATTGTGCGTTTTTTAGGTTTACTGCAGGCTCACTGGAATCGTTCGGAGAGGGAACAGTCTCCCCCAGTGTCTGGTTGAATATTATAGTATGATATCCCCCTCCCCAAATACAGTGCTCTCAGAGAACATTGCCGAAGGCAGTGTTTCTCCGAAACATAAAGTACACCCCCCCCCCCCCCCCCTATTTTGCATCCCTTACCTAGACGACATCTTCCTCGAAGAAGACTTGATGCTAGCATCAACCATGCATGAGAGGCAGTGTTCTGCCTAAACATTAAACTAAGATTTCCCCCCCCCCCCCCACCCACCAGATAACGTTATCTTCCGGAAAAGAAGGGTTACGCGAACCCCCGAAAAAATACTTACCCCCCAAAAAAAATATACAGAAAAAAATAAAAACACAAACCGACGGTGACCCCCAAAGCCTTTTTCAACCTTTCCAACACCCTTCAAGCTAAACCATTATACAACGACCCCCCACCCACCAAGTAACAAACCGTGTGTACCTCCCAAAGAGAATTAAGGCCGAAACATTCCTTCCCGAACCAAACACCAAAGTAGGAGGTCTCCCCGGTGGCCCGAACGCAGGAGAATCAGAAGGACTACCAGGTGCCCGCAATACTGCCCACTGGGCTCTCTCTTTTTCTATGAAGAAACCTGATAGCATCAGCAGGGTAACAGCCGTAAGCTCTGCCGATTTGGACCGCTCGAGGCGAGAAGAGTTTGCTAGAAGAACGCCTGCTTCCCCTGTGGCTAGCCAAAGCTTTCGTAAATGTGAGCGTCTTTTGTTACCTGGTAATGCGGACCTAATTTGGAATAGCAGCAGCCAGTTCCAGGATGCTGGAGATCATGGAACTGATTCGGGTAGCATGTCTGTGCTCCACATACTGATGCTTTACACGAGAACTGAGGTGAGGGCCCAACTTGTCATTGAGAAATATGCGAGATGCGAAAAATGCGTCAGCGCAAAGGTTTTAGGTAAGGGCGAAGGCGTATTCCTGCGCTGGCATCGGGTTCTAGACCCGAAGAGGGCCTCGGGCAGACGAAGAAGGGGAGTGGCATCAACTGCTTTCGCGAAAGTGCGAGGCTCCTTTTGGTCCTGGTATAGTGACGGAAGTTGGACTCGGTGTTAGGTCACAGGGAAGCCGCTCCTTATGCAGACAGTAACCAGAATGGGGCTACGGCCTTTCTCGAGAGAGAGGCCCACGCACTCAGAACTCGAACTACACACACCTATTGCCGAATAAGGTCGGGTGATGTTAAAAGCACACTTAGCGAGTCTTGAGGAACCTGTTGGCCAGGTCGGTGTTGGTACGAAAGAAGATCCAGGAGTGCAGGTTGAGAAGCATGCTGGTTAGGACCCTGTCCACAGAGTCTTGGTATGAACCGCAGCGTGCATGTCGAACCCGCGTGCAATGAAAGGATCCACAGGGCGAGCAACACAGCGCAAACATACGCTGCGAGCGGTTAACGAAAAATGCAGGCTTCGGTGTTTTACCTTTCTCCACTCAGCTTTTCTTCCACCTTTGGTTACGCCTCCTATGAATAATTAAGAGAAGGCCACACCCGACACAGGGAAGCTATTGGAGCACCAGAGATAGATTACTATAGAAACATCGGCAATAGGCAACAAAGACACACCCACACACACACACACACACACACACACACACAAGCACACGTACTGCCACTACCGCAGATACGAAACGCACACTAGTATACGATACCCTGAAGGAACCTTTACGACAATGGTCACCCGCAGACTTTAAAACCCCGGATCCCTAAGCGAACTTACACTCTACAAACGGTCGCCAAGGCGTAGACATATACACCAACGGTCTAAAAGTAGTGAATCGGAGAAGATGGCGAAAAGGAGGCCCCGCGCCCTACCTTTTCCTCTCCGACGCAATCATTCGCGGGCTGTGCATCAGAAGAAGAAAGAAGAAAAATAAATAGGCCGCTCCCGGTCCAGGAACGTGACGGTCAACCACAGCTTGCAAAGCTTGAGTCGGAGGCAGCTCAGTGCCACAACCCCGTCCGCTCTGCCCTGTGGCTGACCGTCTCGACGAGCTTGTGTTCAGCGCAAGCGAAGGTACGCCACGCCTTGATGCTTTAGTTTGGGAAATCGGTAGCCACTTGACCCTTCGGCCCGTGGCTCTGCAGTCCGCCGGCTGTGCATCAGAAAGAAGAAATTCAAAAGACGAAGTATTATCACCACCAAAGATCCAGTCTTCTGACGGCTAGAATGAATCAGAGTCCCCCTTTTGATCTGCCTTCCCGCTATTCGACATTGCATGAGTCGTGCATCTTTCACGAGAAAGCCCTCGTGCTTACAGACCGCGATTTCTCTTTGCGTCCCACTGACGACACGCACCACACCCTCCCCCAGACTTGATGCTAGCATCAACCACGCATGAGAGACAGTGCTCTGCCTAAACATTAAACTAAGTTTTTTTTGTATAAGCACCTGCTTTGTAGGAAATGCTTGAGGCGACTGCCAGTTGCGATAGATCAAAGGAGGTAAATGTGCTGTAGCCCACACGAAACACAGGTAAATCTGGGTTTAGTGGCGTAAGCGTTCAACAAAAAAAGACCCACTTTGTAGTTGTATTGTTTTCTCCCCTCTAGCCTCCTTCGAAATGAGCACAAGGCAGTCCTTCGATTATTTCCCCCGGCAAGTAGCGCCTAAACACGAAACCAAGTTTTCCCCCGCACGATAGTCGGTAGGGGTTTTGTATAAGCACCTGGTCCGGGAGGAAATACTCGAGGAGACCGCCCAGTTGCAGAAAGGCGCGAAAGTCGAAAGAAGAAGAAGAAGAAAAAGAAAGAAAAGGCCACTCCTGGTCCAGGAACGTGACGGTCAACCACAGCTTGCAAAGCTTGAGTCGGAGGCAGCACAGTGCCACAACCCCGTCCGCTCTGCCCTGTGGCTGACCGTCTTGACGAACTTGTGTTCAGCGCGAGCGCCAAGCCCCAAGGTGCGCCAAGCCTTGATGCTTTAGTTTGGGAAGTCGGTAGCCACTTGACCCTTAGGCCCGTGGCTCTGCAGTACCGCCGAACACGTGAAGCTTGGCTCCAGTGTAGCAGGCATTCCCTGGTATCCCACGGTATCTCACGCGAAAGTCGAAAGAAAGAGGAAAAGCTATGCAACAACATCGAGACGGAAGCACCGTCCGAGGACACGCCTGGTGGAGGAAAACGAGGATGAACATGTTTTCCGAATTACTAGAGGCCCCCCGACTCAAGTGCAAACAACGGGGACTGATACAGGTGTCCAGCACCTGCCTTGTAGGAAGTAATCGAGGAAAGGGGGAAGTGTGCTGTAGCCCACACAAAACACAGGAATCTAGGTTAAGTGGCGGGCGTAAGCGTAAAACAAAAAGAAATATCCATTTGTAGTCGTTTTCTTCACAGCCCCCGCCGAAAATAAACACCCTCCAGCATTTTTTGTCCCGCGTTCCGTTATCTGCTCAGATAGCCAGCTTTTAGCAGCAGAGATAAATTGTCATAACGAAACCTCTGAACCACAAATAAACGCTCGAAAACAAGGTCCATGCTCCCAGAAGTGGACTCGTCTGAATCCCAGTGGCGATAATGCAGCCACGGTCTCCCAGGTACAAATTCCTGCGGAAAGCCAAAAGAAGAAATGAACCTGCAAAAAGAGAACCTTCGTTCAGGAGGGTTTGAACTCTCGATCCGAGCTTCTGCGCTGCCAGCGCTAGTCTTAGAAGATTAGTATGGGAACGCGTCAGTTAGACTTTGGCGGACACTTCCCGGCATAGCGGAGACCCCCCCCCCCCTAGGCCTAGGATGGCAAGTAAACGGAAACGTTTCCCGTTTCCGTTTCCGTTTCCATACTTTCAAGGAAACGGCGTTTCCTTATTTGGGAAACGGCTGCTGCAGATTGCGGTGTGTAAGGTGACCACACCTCGGATGGGCGGGGGGAAAATTTTTTAGGGGTATTTCCCAACGAGCCAGCAAAACAAGTTTATCTGTGCAAACAGCGCACAGGACGAAGCCGGCAGGGTCCGCCAAAGTCTAACTGACAAGTTCCTCTGGGAACATACTGCAGTACAGAACTCCTCTCCCCTTCACACAACCGCTCACGCTCTTGCTTACCCACCCGCCCCCTCGCTATCCGTGTCCTGAGGCGCCAGAAGTGTGGCAAGCACACGAAGATCCTTGACAGTTGGTTGGGTTCCACTTATCCTTTTCTGCAGGCACAGAGAACGGCGAGCCAAGAGTCACAGCACGAAGCGCGCCGACATGGAGGAGAATAGTGTTATGATGTGCCACGTGCAGTACGTAAGAAAACCTGAACCGCGTCGGACCCAGTGGGACCCTCTGATCATGATCAATTGCCGCCTGACCTGAAACTGTGTCCAGGATTCGGGTGCGAGTAGTGCGGTCGGAAAACATATTTACCGAAAGAAGGTCCATGCTCAGAAACCGTACCGGACTTGTCTGAAGTAGTGATCATGCAACCAGTGCACATTCTGGAGAAAGCCAGAAAGAACCCCTAATGGAAGCCACAATAAACGCTGGAAACCTTGCTCAGCCGGAGGTCGGAGGGTTTGAACCCTCCAATTGAACTGCTGGGCTACCGGAATATTCTTCTTTTTTTTGATTTTTTGTCTGAGCACCTGCTTGTAGGAAATACTTGAGGAGGCTGCCAGCTGCAAACGATCAAAGGAGGTAAATGCGTGTTAGCCCACACGAGTAAGCGCTCTACAAAAAGGACCCATTTTGTAGTTGTATTGTTTCTCCCCCTCCAGCCTCCTTCGAAGTAAGCACAAGGCAGCCCCCCGAGTATTCTTCTTGAAAGTATGCTAATACTGCAGGGAATAGTTGACTCGACCTCTTGAGTTTGTGCTAACCACGATTTGGGGAGTCGGGACCCCATTCGTGAGAATAAGCGAAGAATAAAACACCTTCTTTTTAGTACTAACAATCTTGTGGGTTGCCCTTCAATGTATTGTGCAGGCTAAAAAGACGTAGGCAGCGTGTTTTGGTGGTTGATCAGAATTCCTTACCTGAATACACACAGGGTAAATAAAAGTGGGAAAACGATCAACCGGCACGCACAAACAAAAGTCTTTGTCAAGATGCAACTCAACTATCCCCTGTGTCATTTTCATTCCCCCCCGAACGAATGTGAATCCCAGTTATCAGATAAGTGAGTACGACGGTCCCTGCGCTGCCGACCCTTACCCAGGAGCCGTAGCTGGCTTGTCTGAATTCCAGTTGCCACGGGAGACAATCAGAAGCCTAGCTGCCCGCTTAATGAAAGAAAGTACGTGCTCTCAGAAGCTTTAGCTTGCTCGCCTTTGGATCCGAGTCTCCGGTAGATAGCTATCCCCAACAAGCCGTCATCCCTCCCCCCACTACCGTTTGCGGACGAAACCAGCTTGGTGGCCGACTCAAAGAAGACTATTATTTATTTCCGTGAACTAGGCCCGAGGCGAAAGCGACTTTCTCAACGCTCTTCTGGTGCTTCTGAGAAGCGTGGTTTCTTCTTGCATTTTTGAATGACCGTGTTGCCACGTCAATGCGTCGATACGGAGAGAGATACGGATGAAAGCGAACCCACGCGGCGAATTGTTTTAAACGATCGGATATCACCGTCTGGACCGTGAAACGGCTGAAGAATGAAGAAAGAGGGAGAACTGGGCTGGAGTATCATCTGGCCGGTGCATGTAGGTACAATTGACCGAGCTCAAGCAACCCATACCGGTTTTACACCAAAGGAACTCACCGGGCTGGGCCAGCAGGCTAGCACTTGCCGCCGTTGGAAAAGAAAAAGGAGGAAAAAGGCCTCCCACCTAAACAAAAGGTACATCCGGAGACTCTAACATCCCGGAGTCCCAGCGAACTGCAACTTTTTTAAAAAGACAGGCGCTTCGTTTCGCTTGTGCATGCCGGTTGATCGTTTTTCCCACTTGTATTTACCCTGTGTATATTCAGGTAAGGAATTCTGATCAACCACCAAAAACACGCTGTCTACGTCTTTTTAGCCTGCACAATACATTGAAGGGCAACCCGCAAGATTGTTAGTACTACAACAGATTTACGGAAGCAAAAACGAGCCCAAAGCGCGGCCAAGACTCGACGAGAGGGGGGGTACCCAGTCCTGAACGAAAAGTGGGAAAGAAGTATTCTGTCCCCCTTCTTTCGTCCTTGCGGCTCGCAGCGCAGTTTATTCCATCGAGACCCAAGAGCATGCGAGCAGTGACACTTTAATTGTCCCGTCCTCCTTGCAAAACAACTTGGCGCGTCAATCCGCTGGCAGGCTTAGAAATCATGGATGCTGGTCTTGCATCATAAACAACCCACAAATGCGACAAAACTCGCCTTGTTGTCACTGGGTCACCGGAAGATCTTAAAATAGATCAGTATAGTTCGTTGTCATTTACCCCGCCCCTGGAAATTACCCCCCTCGGCCAAATTTTAGGCCTCAGGGGGGGGGGGGGGGGGCAAGGGTACCTGTAAATCCAGGGTCTCCGGGGCCCGGGCCCCGGGATAGCGCTTAGGTCCAGATAGGGTCCAGGCCCACGGTAATCACGCCATCCAAGGATGGAATCTTCAATATTGCAGCTTCCACAACAAGCGGAGAGCAAGACGAGAAAAAAATCAAGAAATAATCTTGATAAAGTTTGATAAAAAAAGCTCACAGTCGTGCATTTACCATAGGGGCTGAGCGGGCGGAGGCTCTAAGGTGAAATGGTCACAATGCCCTGGGAAAAATGTGGGACAAAAACTTTCCGAAATGCGGGTTTTAGGGATTCCGGCCCAAAAAAGAAACTTTTTTTTCAACGCCCACCTTGCCACCTGTGACCTTGGGTGACTGAGCCGTGGTACCCTTTAGGCAGCCAGCTAGACCTGCCAGAACCTGAAAACCACCTTCAGGTTTCGTGGCTGTGTCGAAAAATACATTCCGAGGACGTTTTTGAACGCTTTTGAATCCGTTGAGCTCAAGGACAGTCTGGGGCCCTGGAATGGAATTGTAAACGAATTGCATCTCGTACCAGACAAATTTTCCTTAATCGTTCAGGGCCAAAAACCCTGGAAGATTTTCCAGGGCCCGGGCCCCGAGTTACTGGTACCCCTGGGGGGGGGGGGGGGTAAATGAAAACGAATTATACTGATGTCAAAAAAGACATGCATCTCGTGTGCTCTCTCATTTAAAAAACTGTTCCTTGATCAGTGACCTTTGCTCCCAATCGATCACTTACCGTAATAATATGGATCCATTGAAATCTTGAAGGTGCAGAGGATAACTCAAACGTCAAGTACTGCAACGTCCTCAGGTACGACGTGCTACTTGTGTCGTGGGAAAAAAAGAAGAACCCCCCGATTAGTCGCAAGGACAATCATCCCATTGATCGCAAGCCAAACAAAATACCTTGAATCACAGTATATTTTTCTTCCTTTGCAAAAAAAGAAAACACGCGCAGAACACGGAATGAAAATTTTCTCATCTCTTTTCGGGGGTTTTGTTGCAATTTGTTGACCCATGACGTTTGGAACGTCCCGACCCGAAACACGTGACCGATCGTTTTCATTCCGTGGCAGAAAACCTCAAGAAACGCCAGAATTGCCGATGCGTTCCACAGGGGTATAGCTAGGGGGGGAGCCACGCCGTGGTGGTCTATTACAGTACAAACCTCGGTCAGCCCAGGGGCGTAGCTAGGGGTGTAAACCTGGTTGTTCATTGTACACAACTTCGGCCAGCCTAAAACGAGTTAAAGGAGGTCTTCATTTTCCCACACAAACCGTACAGCAAGTGAAAAGAAAATGAAGTTTCTTTTATTATCGATTCGTCAACCTCTACGACAGGGACTTATAATATTATGGGTCTGAGAGATTTGGCGGGAAAGTTGGGAGTGCAGTTGGTGAAACTTGGCCAGTTGGAATGTTGCCTTTTGGCAGAAGTTTCCGACGCTTCTCGTCCCACGTTGGACACTGCTGTGTCATGCTCGCCCAGCCAGGTGCCAACTTGGCAGTCAGAACGCGCTGCTGCAAGACGATCGGGTAAAGGCGTTGGGGCAACAGGTCTGTTTGTGTTCCAACTGAGAACGTTAGCCCCGATCTAGTTTCCTGGCGCCAGCACCTGCTCCGGTCAATACAAGACAAAAAGGTGTCGAGGTCTACGTAATCTAGACTTCTCTGCGATTGCATAGTTCCCGCACATTCCTGCATGCACTCAAAGATCGACTTATACGCACATTCCTGCATGCGTCGATTGGTATGCGAATCCTCTGGGAGCGTTGTTGTTTCATGAAGTCGGCTAGAGTGGCAGTCGTGGGTGCGATAACCCGAATACTGGCTGATGTTGCGCTTTCGACTTGAGCTGCTAACACTTCTCCTTCCTGGCGCACTCGAGCATGCCCAGCAATGGCGTGCGGGGGAGCCCGCAAAGCAACGTTTCGCCGCTGTATACCCTGTACGTACATGGCGGAGGTTTCTTCTGACCCAGGTTCCGCCCCGAAATCGGAAAAGCAAGCTACATCCTGCTCCACGATATCAAACAAAATAAGACGCGCGAGAGGATCACGAAACGCCACAGATGATCGTTCTAGTATTGACAGGATAGCGCGTCTCGCAAACTCACCACAGGGTGACACAAGTTGCCAACGCCGCATCTATGCCCTCCAGAACCACCACGGATGGAACGCCTAGCGATCGCCAATCTTGTACGTTTCTTGACACCTTCCCTTGTCATCGAAAAGATGTGGGCTGCCTCAGACTCCGCGGCTCTTTTGTTCGCATTGTATTTCGGCACATCCTGGTGCGAAATAATCATTTTCGCATGGGATCGCGTCATCCGCTGGCAGAGATTCTTGCCGTTCAACGAAGGGGTCCACGCAGAACAAGCAGCTTCATGTACCCAGTGCGAAGTGAATCAAGCACGGAGTGTCGCCGGAAAATGCTGCCTGTGCACGAAGGACCGGCAGGCGAGTGCCTTCACGGTGGTCGACTTCTCCGGTGCGTCGACGTCTCTCACGGCTTCTCTCTGGTCCCGACGGTTTCGCCTGTGACTCCTCGAACATAGTTATCATGAAAGTATGCTAATACTGCAGGGAATAGTTGACTGGACCTCTTGAGTTTGCTAACCGAGTCGGGGGAACCTACAAAGCCAAAGCAGGACCGACCCCCGTTCGTGAGAAAGAGCGAAGAATAAAAACACCTTCTTTTTTCCATCCTGTCTTCGCCAAGAGCTGCGACTCAACTATTCCCTCGTCATGGTTCGTCTTGTGTTTCGGCCGTTGGTCAAGTTTCAGAATGACACTGCATTCGTGCAGAGCTACGAGCCAGCCCATGGTCCCGTAGTCTTGTGAAGAACACCGTCACCGTTTGCTGTTCTCGCTTTTTGCGAACCACTTGGGCGGGAATACGACCGTGTCAGCTCCAGTGGCGCGCGGCAACATGCGAATTGTGATGCTCGCCTTTTGCGAAGGTTGTGCGTATAAGTCGATCTTTGAGTGCGTGAGCCCCTCCGAAGAAAGGTCCATCACACTAGTTCCAAGCTACTTAGCCCGGGTCTCTGGGTCGCGTCCCCCTCCTTCTTTTGGTCGCCTGGTCCTGCGTCTTGTTGGTCCGTCCGGGCTGGGGGCTTCGCGCTTCCCCTTCGTCTTGCATCACCTCGTCTCCACTCCCTGCCGCACGGGCTCCTACGTTTTGTGCCACCTGCGACGCGGGTCGCTTTACTACTTTTCTGCGCGACGGCTGCTCTGTACTCGTTGCCTTATCCGCGATTGCCGCTTCTCGTACCGACCGCGCCTGCCTTTCCTGTTCTGCCTTTCGCCTCTGTGGTCCGTCGGCCGCCTCAGCTCGGGCGTCCTGCTGTGCTGTCTGGATCTCCTCGTCTTCCTTCTTACGTTGCTTGGCACTCCGTGCCGCCCGCGTCGCTTGCGGCGCGGGCCTCTTCAGAGCCGGTCGTCCTCGTGCGCGCTGTTCCGCCTTCGTATCCTGGTTCGCGCCCTCTGCCTCCGGCGCACCTCGTGACACTTCCTTGCCCTGGGCGGTGTTCCTCTTCGAGCTCCTCCCTCCTCGTCCCGCCTGATTCTCCTGTTCCGCTAAGGTGAACCACTTCTGGGCCCGTCGCCCCCTTTCCTCGTCCGATGGGTACCACTTTTTGAAATCGAATTTTCCTAGCCTCTCCCCGTCTTCCCTGCGCTCTGCCCTGACGCGCCGAGCCGCCGCAGCCAACCTATTGATTTCTTTCTTGCCGGCAAAAGCTCCCCATCGTGGGTTCCTTGGAGCGTCTTGAGCATCCCCAACAGCGTCCTCATTTTTCCCGCGAGCGCAGCTCCTCCATGCGCTTCCCCTTTCTGGCCTGCGTCCTCCTCTCCGTCCTCTGCGTCCTCCGGCCCAACCGCCTTCTGTCCGCGTCGCGGCAGGTCCATTCCGGATTCGAATTCAAAGTCAACGGCGAGTTCTATGAACGTCACCGCCATCTCTTCCTCGCTCTTGGCCCAACGCAGACTCGCCAGCCATTGCGCCAGCGCTAAGTATAGCGCCCTTCCATGCTTCCAGTTTCTGGGCATGTAGTCCGCCAGTAGTGCGAAGGTTGTGCGTATATGTCGATCTTTGAGTGCGTGTACGCACAACCTTCGCAGATTTTGCGAAGGTTGTGCGGGAAGCTAGCAAAGCGAAATTCGACTGTGCCTTAAGGCTTGCCCTTTCCCTAATAATAGTAGACCTTTTCGCTGTTCCGGCCAGCCGGCCGAAAGCAGACCGAGGAGGTCCCTCTCCCCGCCGGGGACGACGGAATACGAGTCTGCGTGCCGAGCTTCGGCCGCTTGCAGTTTGCAGCCCTTGCCGCGGCATCCCCCTGGCCGTGTTGCCTGCCGACGCGTCTGCAGACGACTTCCGGAAACTGCGGACGCAGGCGCAGACGGCTGACTGTCAGTCGGCTGAAGTACGACGATCAGTGTCAGCCTTTTCCTTTTGAGCAGTCGCAAAGTGAAAGCACCATGCGCGGGAAAGACGCATTTGTACACGCGCTCTTCCCCCCCGGACTTCGAAGCCGCTGGGCCTTCTTTATCCCTGAAGTCTGCACGTCCACCTGAAGATCCTGCAGACGCGTCTGCGTTTGCGTTCTCAAAATCTGCAGAGACGCAGACACCTGACAACAGTACCGCCCCCGACCCCCCCCTCAAAAAAAAAGCTTCTATCTATGTATTCAGCTCACCTGCTTCTTCTTCTTTTCGACGTCCCTGTTGACTTGCAGCCATGACCGATCCTTCCCCACGGTGAAAACCACACCTCTACGGACTACATGCATTCCTGTTCAACATGACGACGACGGCATAAAGCAAACCTAGCCCGTGAGAAATTGCACACAAAATCCAAGGATCAGTCCAATTGGATTCTGCGTACAAAAGGCCTACTTCCGCATGGGCGTATGAAGGTCAGTTTTCGAGTTCCGTACTCTTTGAACACAGACCTGACCGAAGTACACAAAGTTCTTTTCTCTGTTTGATGAGCCGTCTTGGTAGGTCCTTGTAGATCATCTAAATTAATTTCTAACGACTTTTGAGTTCGCTTAGTTTCAGTTTACTACCCCCCCAGACCGCATCAGAGTTCACTCTGTGGTCTTAATAAAGCCACGGAAAATGCATGGTCTGCACCTTTTCTTCCGCCCAGCTTTGTGAACGCCCTCGTTCGCAGGCCTATCATTTCAGACCTGGGATGATTCCAAAGGAATGGCCCGTCACCCGAAAGAGAAATTCGCAAATGCTCGGGATCTGTGGCCCTGTGTCAAGATATTACAAAACGGACGAGGCACGAAATGGGAAGAAATGATGACGCGTTCGAAACGTTACGGATCGATAATTATAATTTATTGATGCACGAAGTTACTGGAAGGTACACCCAAGGGGAGTGTTTGGTCTCAGAACCGACAATTGACACATATATCATAGATCTGAATGCTCAACCGTGGTCGTCGCATGAGTCACTTGGCTAGCCAAAGTGAGTCTGAAGGTAAAGAAGTTCGAAAGAACTGTGAGTACTACTGTAGAGAAGACTGTCAGAGATAGTGTGCACCAGCACTGTACGACCGACGGAGGTTTCTACAAGCTTCCTTACCCTCCATATTTACCCAAAGTGAGATCCAACTGCAACGAGCCCCCGTCTTTCCGCTGCAAAACGGATTGATTTCTTGCCAGCGGTGCTTGTTCCACCTGTTTTATACGCCGCCTATTACTCAATTATTGTCTTCTGCATATGAACGGTTAAACGGTGCCAACGAAAAGGGTGCTTGCACAGAAAACCTCTCGAGAAACGAGTGAGAAATCGACCACCCGACGCGCACAGAGAAAGCCGCCCGCCGTCTGTGCATATATTGGGCGCTAGCTGAGAACGAAACGACAGCATAGATGCGCGACTCTATCTGCTGTGTACCCGGAAAGACTCTAACCACCGGAGTTCCAAGAGACCTCCCGCCCTAAAAGCATATATTTTGGAGGAGTATCGGTTAGCCGAAAACGGGTTTAGCTAACCCAGGACGGGGACTTGATACGAAATCAGGGTAGTTGTACTATACTTCTAACCTTACGACCCGGAGCATATCTTGTAAAATAATACAAAACAGTCCAGAATACTGGCACGCAAGTGATGGAAATAATTCGCCACCGTTTACTTGACGTCATCGACCCAGTTGAATGACTCCGAGAAAATTGCAAGAAGACAGAAAAAGAAGCAGAAAGATTATTATTCGAAAACTTCAAGCAAACGACGACCGAGCGAAACAAACCTTCAGGACAAATAGTGCTACTACAGACTCTCTACTTAACTTAAGCCTTGCGGAAACCACAAAGAGCCCCCGAAAGAAACATGAGAAATGTCGGCCAAACAATACCAAGAAGAAAGACCGTCACGCTGCGGCGCTCGCGCGCGTGCGTATGTAAGGTATGATGTCCGAAAATACAAAGCGAACGACAACAAATGCGCTCACCGACACTCTCTCCGCGTGTGTTCACCACCTTTCCAACAGCGCATTGCGAATAAAAGATAGTGCAAATTGCTGCGATTCGCCCGGAGACTTTAAATATACGGAGCGCCAAGCGAGCTTTCCCTCTAAAGTAGTTGTGACCACCGGGAGTATGAACCAGGCACATGAACCGAAAGAAAGTCGGAAGACAGCAACCATCTCAGCAACACAAGAATGGGAAAGCAAGTGTTCGCCCGCAGAGGCGCCTCATCCTCGAGAATTAGGGAGGGGGCGGGGGGAGGGGTCCACAAAGGTTTTGCTTTGGTTGCTTTCGTATTGGCTCGCAGAAACGAATCGCCCGCCTTTTTCGAATGATGTGGAGACACTTTGTTGCTATGCGTAGCTCGTTGGTTTCACAGGAATGCAGGTGTCTTGAGGGAAGCTCAGCGGGAACAGAAGTCTTGCGTAAGGCAAAGGGTAAAAGCTTGCTCCATCCACGACCTTCTGTACCGGGGGTACGAGATTTGCGGTCGAAGACGACCAACCGCATGGAGGAATAAGCCGCTGTTACCACAGCTGCAACCATACGATTGGTCTACCGTGTGCTTGCGAAGAAAGAAAACGGCTACGGCTACAAGCTAGTCACCGAGCCATCGGTCAAACTACCAGGACGCAGTAGAGCAACAACGTGTCTCCATCTGTTCGCAAAAAATGTGCGTGATCATGTTTCGTTGCCTTTACATCCCGTGGTCTGGGGCAGCGGTCATCTTGCTAGCCACCACGGCTTGTCATTGTTGTTTTGTTGCTGTTTTTGAGCACATCACTGTACAAGTAAGTAACAAAAAGGTGTGCGCGCGAGTCTGTGAAGCAGTGGGCCGCAGCGCGCGTGATTAGTTTTCTGATCAGTCGATATCGCTAGCCATTTTCCCTCCCGGGGCGGAAATTTTTGCTTGTCGTCCAGTGTTACTTACCCCTCTTGACTTGATGCTGGTATCAAACATGCATGAGAGGCCGTTCCGTCCAAACGTTAAACTAATATTTTCCCCCCCTGCGCTGTTGTTGGCTCGAGTAGAAACCACACGGGAACGCCCGCTCAAGGTCGCGTTCAATCGAATTTCACTCGAGGCAGGCCTTGCGTTTCGCATGCGTATAAGTAGATCTTTGAGTGCGTGAGCCCCTCCTAAGAAAGGTCCATCACACTAGTTCCAGGCTACTTAGCCCGGGTCTCTGGGTCGCGTCCCCCTCCTTCTCTTGGTCGCCTGGTCTTGCGTCTTGTTGGTCCGTCCGGGCTGGTCGCTTCGCGCTTCCCCTTCGACTTGCATCACCTCGTCTCCACTCCCTGCCTCACGGGCTTCTTCGGTCTGTGCCACCTGCGACGCGGGCCGCTTTGCTGCTCGTCTGCGCGTCGACTGCTCTGTACTCGCTGCCGTTTCCGCGATTGTCGCTTCTCGTATCGACCGCGCTGTCTTTCCTGTTCTGCCTTTTGCCTCTGTGGTCCGTCGGCCGCCTCCGCTCGGGCGTCCTGCTGTGCTTGCGTTTCGCATGCGGAACGTGTGGAGTTTCGTACGTGTTTCCGCACATGTTCCGCATGTATTAAACTTGGCACTCACAAGTGTGTAAAGCCGACCCTCGTACCATAGTAATTAGTCATGGGGATTTCCGCTCGGACTTTGGACGGGGTGTCCGAAGGCTGGATCCGTCTTATGTCCGAGTCGGACCAAGTTGTGTTGTAGCAATTCAGGGAATATCGGTTGGCTACACGGAGACGCACACGGAAGCAAAGCGGGATTCTTGCAGTGAAGGCGGACGCATTCAGCCTGTTCTTCACCGGAAAACAATCACGTGCTTCGCCCCTCTTCGCCGCCATTTAAAATGTCCTCCCGCTCTTTGCCGGAACGCAAGTATGTTGCCTTTTTGCAAGTGGTCCGCAACATCCAATGGATTCCCGTGCAAAGACCGCCACACAAAACCACTAAGCCCCGCAAGGGTATTCGATCCAATTTGGCCGCGGAAAAGTACACCCTGGACCCTGTTGTTTGCCCCCTTTGGTGCTAACGACCTGCATGAAACTTGAACACATTTTTGGATCGTGTTTCCGCATGTTGATTACGTTTGAGGCTGTATGAGAGCCGAACAGCAAGCCATGACTGTACCGGTCACGGCTCACTAGTCCTCCTAATACACTGGGTAGAACAGGGTCAGGGTTGGGGATGGGGTGTCTTCAGGGCTTGTTCAGTCAAACTCGGAATTTGTCCGATCTCCGGGCAGGGTGGTATGTGGCCACAGATATTGACTGATGTGTGTTCTCTCTCTCTCTGTCAGTCTCTCTCCCTTCTGTTTAACACAAAAAGTATCGGTAACACAAGAACCCCAACCAACTTCCGCCGGTAGAGAACGCCCGCCTGAAGGAAACAACAACCTGACACTTGCTGTCGTTGGGGGAAGAATACCCGGTGCTTTGAAGTCGTACGAATAATGGTGGAATGCATCCCATATCGCCTTTTTTTTCCCCCACAAGTAAAAGAATAAAAACAAACCTACGCAATTTCTCTTTTTTTAATAGTACTGACGGGAACATTTCCGGAACAACGGTTGCACATGAACGACGAGAAACCGAAGCCAACGAAAGAAGTGCTGATACAATACAGGAAACCCCCCCAGAGAGGTTTATATCCTGTACAAGAAGACCAAAACAAAGACACCTTTCGTCAGTTGATTCTGATCGTCCGTTGCTTCGTTTATCAGTGCAAGCCCCAATTTATCAGTGCAAGCCCCAACTCCGGAAATGTTCTTTCGGTGAAAGCGCTGTGAGCTTGGTCAAGCCGGCAGTGGCCCAGCGCCCCAAGAGCACCTAGTCGAGCTCAGGGGCGGGCTCCCAAGAAGCGTTGTCGGGGCACGGAAAGTCGAAGTGTCATAACGGTGTCTCTTACCTTCTCGCGTGGGGAAGCCCGGATCATGCGTGCCGAAGAATAACCTAGAAACAACGCTAAGAATCTGTTCCATTGGTTTTAGTTCACGAGATGCTCGGAGTCTAGCAGCCTCACGCGAGGCTAAAGTGGACACACACCGCTTGGATTGAGGTTCACAAGAACCATTTGCTCCGCGCAAAGCCAACGCAGTTCAGCTTAACTATCCCGTATAAGAATGTACGTTAGGACTTTGAAAAGCACACGGACTCAAGGACTGGGTTCAAACAATGGAAAGGCTGAGATTGTAGAGAGATACAACCCCCCTAAAGAAAGGAGTTTAAGAGAGCTGGGGTCGTCCATTCCAAACGTCGATTCTCGGGGAGCAAGGACAATCAACCGATGAAACACGCAAGTGGTTCTGACCCTGATCAAACCCTGAACACCTCGAAATCGGCATCCCCCCACCCCTTCCCCACCCACGTTACGGACTTTGAATACCGGCCTGCTGTGTAGAAAATGTTAGAGGGGACCGCCTGTTGCACACATTACAATGGATATGGAAGGTAAAAAAATGAATGTAACTCGATACGAAACACAGGTGTACTAGCTCGAGCGAAAGCGAAGGAAAATGACCAATCTTTGCAGTTGTAGGGGTTTCCCCCCCGTCTAGCCTCGTTCGAAATCGAAATAGGCAGCGGGCGGCGCCTCAGAGTTTTTTTTGCACAGCCAGAAAGTCGAGAAGGAGCAGATACGTTTCCAAGCCGGCTGAAGCTGCAGCCGAGTTCCCGTCCTTGTACATGGTGACAAGCGGCGATTAAGTTCCAATCGGCGCCTCTGGCGACAACAAACCCGGGTGATTGTGATGTAACGAACCGTGTTACTTTCCCACTTGTGTCCGATGTCACTCTCTGGTCAATTTCTTGTTTTTCTTATGCATAAGCCGCCACACAGAAACTCAACAGGGGTAAAAGGTGGTCGTGTCAGACTGTGCTTGTATTGTATTTGCCCCTCTATCCCCTATGTTTCGGCAAGGCAACTTTGCTCATAGTTGGCAAGCAACCGCTACCGTTTCTTCTTAATAACGACAAACTTGCGTTTTGTTGCCGAAATGAAAAGGAATCGTCGGAGACACAAGCATTCCCAGGTTTCCAGCGTTTGCGAAGCAGTCGTTGAGCCACGAGCGATGCCGGGCCCTTGTTGTTGTTGAGTGACACTCAGGACCACTGTCTCGGATCCAGTCGTTGCCGCTCAGCGATCGTCCGAGAATAAAAAGCATATATACGTAGCCTCAGTGAGCCGTTTTCTTTTCACATGAGCGCCAGCTTGAAAGGAAATGCTCGACGATGCTGCCCGACAAAGAACAGAAGGGATGCCAAGTGCTGAAACTACCGAACCACGTGTTGAACGGACGTGAGGTCATGCGGGTCTGTCCCCACACGACAAATCACACAAACACAACAGGTCAAAGTCCTGAGTGAGAAAGCAACACACGGTGGTGTAAGCGAAGAACAAATCAGATTGTGTTTGTATTTGCCCCTTACCTCTATTTCCTCCCTTCCATTTGGAGTCGAAGCAGCTGCGTCGAGTATTTTTTACCAAACATGCAACGTTGAAGGAAGTAAGACAACGCGTCACAGGCCATCCACGGCGTTTCCGTGCGTCCTGTACCAAGAAACAAACTTCCAGGGCAAAGCGTTCAACGAAAAACAATTCCCCCCTCATCATTTTCCGGTTTCAACCGTGGTTAGCCAGTGACGCGTCTTATTTTGTAACGAATCGGAACGCGAGGCAACGCTTGTCTGCGGAACTCACATTATCTGCATCATCAAAAAAGGGGCTTCTAATGCGGACCCTGCTCCCTCCCTCGTTCCTTGTACACCGAACGGAAAGAATGAGAGGTTGTGTGGCCCGAAAAACACAACACAAGCATACCGTGCCTTCTGTTTGTGCAATTCTTCCGGGCTCGGCCTCCACCGCTTCCTAGAAGAAGAGCGCGCAGCTGCGTGTTTAGTTTTCGGTCAGCGGAGAGATGGTCCCTGGACGTTATCTCGTCTCTCTCGGGGAAAAGGTCAGCACGGTAGCGATGTGGCCACGACAACACATGCAGGTGGGTGGGGAGAGGCCCTATTGCTAAGGCGTGCCCCCCACGCTGTGTGCCCCCAATGCGACCGGAAGCTCCCCGGAGAGATGGTCCTCCCTCGTCTCCGTCAATCTGGGTGGACGATTCTCAGATTCTCAGGACAAAGCACGTACCAAAGATTAGTCGTTGTACAAGACCACACCGACTCGTTCAGAACGGAGAAGCTGCAGAATTCGCAGACACGAGGGAATGTGAACGAAAAGCCCTGTTGGTGCGTTTGGTTCTGGGTTGTGCGCTTTGTTTGGACGATTGCTGTCAGCGCAGTACAGGTGCCGGCCTTTACGGGGGTGTACAACATTCTTGGCGTCCAGTTTTTTTTCTTGAAAAATATGCCAATACTGCAGGGAATAGTAGACTGGACCTCTTGAGTTTGTGCTTACCACGAATTGGGGAGTCGGGAGAACCTACAAAGCCAAAAGCAGGACCGACCCCCGGTTCGTGAGAAAAAGTGAAGAGCAAAAACACCTTCTGTTTTCCATCTATCTAGGAGAGATGGTCCCTGCACTCTAACTCGTCTCTCTCTCTCTCTATCTTTGTCAAGAGCTGCAACTCAACTATTCCCCCGTTTTGTTGGGCAGGGGCCTTCTCCAGGTTTCCACGGTTTGGGTATCTCTGCGCACCGTGTCTAGCTGACGGTTGCTGGCAGATACTGGGCTGGGCAGACCTGTCAACGCACCATATGTCACTACGCTTTCTAACTCAGCCTCGATAAAGTCTCGAAAACCCATGGAGCTCGCGACCTCGGCTGTCCAACGAAAGTGCTGGCAAAGTGAGGAAGAAGCAAGGTTTGCCATCAAAACCTCTTTTTCCAGCACGTTGAGCTCTTCTGTGCCCGACTCCCAGCTTTTGTAAGTTGTTCCAACGTGTAAGAAAGTGGTCCTGAAATCCCGTTTTCCCTAATGAGAGTCGGGCAAAAGCACTCCTAACGCTATTTGGGGAAAGGAAGGTGTCGAACTCATTGTGGTACAACCGGGATTCGAGGCCATCACCGGGGTAGATTACGAACATCTCCCTTTCTCTCTCTCTCCCTCTCTTTGGATCTTGGAAGCATGCAAACACTGCAGGGACCGACGTCATGAGATTGTGCCGATCACAATCGCGGAAAACTGCACCGACCGTGAGAAAGGAGCGACGGAAGGGAAAATACCCACTTCTTCAAAGCAAAACAACGAACCTTTCCATCGTGTCAAGAGAGGTGCGGCCCGACTGTCCCGCTCCATTTGCTCCATTTCCAAACCATCCTAGCTTGCGTCCTCTTCCTCCCCCCCGGTCTTCCCTGGGAGCTCTCCACCACCCGTCACGGTTGCTCTCGGCTTTCTTATCCTTTGGATGCATTCCCCTTCGAACTTAAAAACGCGCGATAGGTTTTAGGGTTTTAGAACAGCGGGAACACTATCCTTGCTAGTGCTAGGGCAACAACCAGGAACACACTGTGGGTGAGCAGCGACATCTCCCCGAAAGTGAGCCAAGGGCGAAGGACGTATCTGCGGCTGTTGCGGCAGTTGCCCGGTGGGAACCCTACACGCAGAACGCGGGGAAGGGGAACGTGTTTTCCCAACGACGTTGAAGCCCCTTCCCGACCGTAGCATCCGAGGAAGGTGCAAACATGGAGGGTGCTACGGTAGCTGTGCACGGGTCTTGGGCGCGTGCCTCGTGCAGGGCGGGTGCTTTGTGATCCGCCGCGAAGTTCTCTCCTGGTCCAGTCCGGAGAGACCGGCGCCGAGTTTCGGCTCACAGCCGGTTCAACCTTAAGGGAGAGAGAGCGCAGACACAATCCTCTCTCATCTTAAAAAGGACCACACACCATCCTTGCTAGTGTGAACCCTTGGTCTCCATATCGTGCGCGTGAGGTCGACGCAATTGAGTGACAGAACCGAAGGCTCAGTATCAGCAACGACTCTGCCTACTATCAACAGTGAGCCGAACGACCGGATAGAATTGGAAGGGAAAATCTTTTAGCCACATGCAATGCGTGAGGAAACTGAACCGCCGAAGTAGGACGTTCTGATCATGATCATTTGCCAAAATTTCCACCTGAAACCACGTCCAGGATTCGGGCTCGGGGTAGTGCGGTCAACGAAAACTCTAGTTTCCCTTTCTACTTTCTCCTTCTCACGCGGTGTTCGGGTTTCCCTCGAAAGGTGCGCGCCCTGCACATGAAAAACAAAACCCCAACACTCTATTAATTGATGCTGATGATCCGTTGCTTCGTTTACGAGTGCAAGCCCTCCGGAAATGTTCCACAAGATCGTGGGCATTTACCCTCTTGGGGGTTTACCGAACATGAAGTGACGGAGGAAGAGAGCAGCTCGTTGCCGCAAACCGTGGCGTTTTCGCTTGCGTCCTGAATCCCGCTTTACGAAAAAACGATCAGGCTCTGCGTTCGACGAAGACAAGTCTCTCTTCCCAACGTCATCATCATTAGTTTTGTATCAGCCGCGGTTGTGCGAGTGACGAGCTCTTATTTCCGACCGGACGGTTTTACGAACTGCAGGCCATGCACAGTGGCCATGCCACGTTCCGGATTATGAGATACCAACAGCGTGCGGCTTGGGCGACCGTTGCTCCTTTGATCTTACACACGCACCGAGCAGAGAAAGAAGTGGGACGCGACACCGAGAAAACGCGGGAAGGGCCACAAAGGCCGTGCCCGGTAAGGGTCGGAAATGATACGGCGACACACGGGGAAACGGGAATTGACTGACTTTCTCCCCCCGGTAGCCAACACCGCGTCAGCAACCTTCCGTCCTGTAGCCCCACTCCGCGCGCGTCACCCATGCCATATACCAATCTTTTACATACCAAGGGCAACCGACGCGGAACAGCGAGCTTTTGTAGAATGCAGTGCGCAAAAGGCCCCGAATTTGCTGATGCGATGCACAGTTTAGCCATTGTCCCATTGTCCAACCTCACCCTCACTTCGCAGATAAAGAAGAAAAGAAGAGCAAAGAGACACCTCCGTTAGACAACAGGAAGCGAAAGAACAAAGAAACGCAGACAAGCAGCAAAAGAAGAAGAGCGAAAACAAGACACCGCCTATCAAAGGCAGGCAGCAAACACATTCAAAAAGCTTCCGAGTCCAACACAAGAGGAACACAAAAGAGAAAGCAAGAGAACAGCAACAAAGCGAGGAACGGACCCACAAACGAGAACAATGACCTTCATGTGGATGCCTCCCCAGGTGCGGGCAGTCGAGAACAAGCAGGTGTTTCCGCTCGCGCAGCCGAACATTGGAGTTGTGAGACCGCAGGGGCAACAGGGCTTGGTCACCCCCAACCAAGGTATGCCACAGCCTTTGTACTTGTGTTGTTAACGCAGTCCAGCATGTGCGCACTTCGCACCATCGCAGAAACCGAGCGAATCGGCTGAACCCCGCAGCGTGTCGTTTCTCCTGACTACTGCGGCGAGCGAGTGACCCGGCATTGGGTTGCAACAGCAATATACACACTCGCACGACATTGTCAGCACTGGAGTGTCCCAGCGAGATGCTGTTCAAAGTTCAGGCGAGTGGTACCTACGAGTAGACGGTGTACTGGACAGAACGCAACACTTGGCAACCAGCTCCCAACGGTGTGCAACTCGCTACGGGTTGAGCCCACGACGGCCGACTAAAAGCCGTCCGAAGTATGATGAATGGCACTCCACCAACAACACAGGGTACTACTTGCGAGGCCAAAGCAACGTCGTCCTGCCGTCCGGGCAAGGGGCCCAGCCGCAGCCGCTCGTGCCGCCGCCGCAACAGCAGCAGCAGCAGCAGCAGCAGCAGCAGCAGCACGCCATCCAGCAGTACCAGCACCAGCTGCAGCAGCTGCCGCCGCAGCAGACCCTGCAGATGGCGGCGCCCCAGGTGGGTCTGCGCATGCCGGTTCCTCAGTCGGCGTGGGTGAAGACCGGAAAGCCCCGGGCCAAGTCTGCGCGGTACATGGCAACCGTCGTCAAAGTCGGAGAATCGCCTCTGCTGTCGATCGCCGGCAAAGGCGACTTCCACTTCACGTACAGGAGGTAGTTGTCTTTTCTTCTTGCCTTATCACGTGAACGACCCTGAGATTACCCTCCTCAGGTGACACCACTGTTTTAGCTTTAACCGTACTTCAACTCTCTTCTTCGATGGCATGGAAACTGGCGTCGGTCACAAAGATGAACCGTGGAGGCACACCGATGCGCATCAGAAAGTAACGGGAAATAGACGAGCACCAGCGACCAGTCAAACCCGGGTCTTTCTGGGCCCAGGATCACCCCAAAAACAGTCTCTTCTGAGTGTTATTTCCTACCAGATGGGCCCCGTGCCATGCACAGGAGCTCACAAACCCACACAAATGGGGGGTATGGTGCCCCCATCCCCGATCCAAAATAGGGCCAAAAACAGGCATTTTTTTCAGATTTTCCACTGTGGTCTGGAAATGGGCGGCAAGGGTCAGCACCTGGAGAAAGAAATGTGTATTCCGCTCCGGGTAACCATGCGCGCACCAAATTAGCCTCAGAGACTCCTGTTTTTACGTGCAGATTCCTCATTGCCAGCCCCCAAGACTCCTGCCTGTTCACCGCACCAGCCACTGTCTGTCCGGTGTGCTATTAGGGGGGTTTGGGACGCATTTGGGGGCTTGACCTCTAGTTTATGGCGTTTATTTTCGGAATTTCTGGGCCAAAATACAAGCTGCAGAAATAAAACGACACATACCGCCATAAACTAGTGGTCAAGCCCCTAAATGCGTCTCAAAGCCCCTTATTATCACACCGGACAGACAGTGGCTGGTGCGGTGAACAGGCAGGAGTCTTGGGGGCTGGCAATGAGGAATCTGCGCGTAAAAACAGGAGTCTCTGAGGCTAATTTGGTGCGCGCATGGTTACCCGGAGCGGAATACACATTTCTTTCTCCAGGTGCTGCCCCTTGCCGCCCATTCCCAGACCACAGTGGAAAATCTGAAAAAAAATGCCTGTTTTTGGCCATATTTTGGATCATGCGGGAGGGGGGGATGGGGGCACCATACCCCCCATTTGTGTGGGTTTGTGAGCTCCTGTGCATGGCACGGGGCCCATCTGGTAGGAAATAACACTCAGAAGTTGTTTTTGGGGTGATCCTGGGCCCAGAAATACCCGGGTTTGACTTAGAGTTTTTTGAGCTGAAGAAGTGCAAAGGGGGGGGGGGGGGTAGGGGGGGTCAAAAGCTGTCAAAATAGGTCATTTTTTTGGGAACCACATAGGGGCTCCTAAAAGGCAATAAAATTTGGTAAACCGCCCCAGAACCGTATAGAAATGCCTAAAACATGCTTTTTGGCTGCTGAAGTGCCCCGAAAAGGCCTTTTTACGAGTGCCCAATTTTTGGACTCAGGGTGGACACCGTTTGGTACCGGTGTTCTTCTTTTTAGGTGACAACCCCAAAAATAGTGACAGCATGAACCGAAGAAGGAAAACAGCACTGCCCAAACCTATGTATTTTTACTCAAAAGACTTTCCTGAGAGTTGGGGATGGTGGGGCTTCGTAGGAGGCATTGACAAGCGACTCAATGAGGTACGGCTTCGTAACGTGCCGCCCCCTCGAGTCCTTGACGTCAGCGCCAGCTTTCGTAGTGGCCTGTGTCGTGTAGCGTGCTACCGCAAGCTGCAGATACCCTGCCCTGAGCTGCTATGTCGTGGCAGTCCTATAAATCCACCGCCGAACCTTTTCGTTCAAGTCCAGTTTTCTATTTTTGTTCAAGCTCAACGTGCGTTGGGGTTAGGTACCAGAGATACACCCCGGTGACCAGTATTGTCTTCCGTGCGTGTGCAATGCGACCCTTTCGGGGTGGTGTACGAAAGGCGAACTTGAATAAAAGACACTGTCGCGTGCATCCCTTCAACAAAAACGTTGGGATCTGGAAAATCCCACTACGGATGAGAGCATCTCATTGTTTTTCTCGGAAAGACATCGAACTTTGTGAATATCGCTTCGGGGAAGAGCTGCTGCCTGCGGTGTCAACAACACCTCAGCTTGCGCAAGACTCAGAGAGCCTTTTGGGACGTTGTTAACCATCCAGACGAGCAACGTTCATAGCTGCCTTCCTCCTGGGTGTCGTTTGCCCTTTTGTTGCTTCCATTTGTGGCTGCCTGCACGTGATTGTAGCCTCATCTTTGCATGGTATGAACAGTGAAGCACACACACAGGCAGCTAGCCGGTACCAAACGGTGTCCACCCTAAAACCATCAACTAATACACCCCCCCCTGGGCCATTTTCCATGAAACTTCCCCAAAAACACGTTTCCGGGCATTTCTGAGGCGGGTTGCATGTTTTTTTAGCCTTAAACTGCCGTTAAGTCTACAGGCTGAAAATGTCACCATTTTGACGCAAAAAAAGACCTTTTGACCCCCCCTAGGGCTAAGTTGGATGGAAACGCCGTTTCTTTTAGTTTTTTCGAAATATGGAAACGGAAACGGAAACGGAAACGGAAACGTTTCCGTTTCTTTTAAAAGAAACGCCGGAAGGTCATGCTGAGGGGTCCTATAGGATACCACTTCGCGGGTCCTTCCTGGGCTGTTCTTCGACTTGGCTCGGCCCCTTCTTGTGTGTCGTCGCGGTCTCGTTTGTGCAGAGCAGTCGCTGATGCTCACCGCTTTCTTTCATCGGCGATCTGACACGAGCAAATAGGTAACCACAAGCTAATGATGCAGAATGTCGTCACATGCGGATGCTGAGGTTTTCTGACACCAGATTCCACTCTTCTGTGCCTACCACTTCGTCCTCTGCTGCTTCCAACCCACGTTCTCATGTTTACTTGTATCGGCAGCCGTGCCGAGTGGGGCTTTTTGAATCTGCCGTCCTCTTCTGCATTGTCGGTGGGGTTCTTCCTGCCGTCGCTGTCTATGCTCCGACAACACCGCCCGATGGTGCCCCTTCCGGTGACGGTTGCCACCCGTCGTCGTATGCAAGGTGCACTGTGGCAAGCGATGTTTAGCGCACACGTTACTGCGTGGCCATCGCTTTTCTGGCGGGTTCAACATTGCCCCGGCATACGTGTGCCCTTCTCACCTCCTGATGCTGATTGCACTCCCTCTTTGTCTTACGCCGCCGAAAAACCCCGGTCTTGTAGCCTGTGGCGCGGCGGTGCTCCCGCTGTCCTGAACGACCGTATCTGTATAGCCTATTATTGGAAGCGGATGTGCTTTCCCGATCGTCTTCAGCGCGTTGGCCAACGGCCTCGCATAACAGAGCATCGTCGCTACAACAGCCATTGGTATAAAGAGCTGCAGACCTCAAAGTCATCACAACCGGATGCGTGTGGTTGCGTCTGCTCCACGCGGTCGCAACTCTTATGCTTCTTTCCTCCCTCTTTTTCAAAGCCACCTTGTCCATGGTTTCCCACTGGATTGCGGGGTCCGCCGTTCGACACACATTTCCGGTCGGACCTTCAGCCAGTATACTAGTGGCATACCAGCCGTTTCTTTTGAAAAGAAACGGCGTTTCCATCCACCGCCAAAAAGAAGGAAACGGAAACGGAAACGGAAACGGAAACGTTTCCAACGTTTCCATCCTACATAGCCCTAGGGGGGGGGGGGTTTGGCATTGACCCATATTAGAACTCTCGCGCAACCTTGCGAACACTCCTTGTCCGACGCTAGAACGTACCGAAGGTCAGTATCGCTGGCAAAACCTTCTTGCGACAGCTCTCCAAACACAGCGCCTTCTCAAAAAGCCACGAGTGTTTTCCAGGAGGTCTGAGCTTCAGGACTCTCCGTTTCTCCTTCGGCATGAAACCCTTCCAACATCCCGGTGTTTGGACAGCCAAGGTTGAAGGCGTACTGCAGGCAGTGTCTTTCCCCGTTGCAGGTGTCGCTATCGATGAAGGTTTGACCCCGGACTCCCCCCCGTGCGGCTCCCACCCAGTTTGCGGCAGCAAACATCGATTCAGGAATGACCATCAACCAACACAGCGTCAAGAAGAGGCCGGGCGAGAAGCGCACGCTCATCACCGAAGGCAACATGGTTGAGTGCATGCTGACGGACAGCACGCCGCCCAAGGTGTGTGGCTCCGTTCCATTTCATTGTTCAGTGGCGTTATGTGTAATATCCCAGCTGGCAGCTTTTTTGAAGCCTCCTACACTTTTGTCAAAAAGGTCCACTTATGCTCTCGACAAATATTGGAAGACAGCTAAAGCTATCAGCCTGCCTCTAGTCTCCGGACCAACTCAGAAAAAAGGCGGCTGAAACGGAAGGTCAATTCAACCCAGGTTTTTTGTCCCGTCCAACGCCAACCCTTCCATAGGATCCAACCCCCTTCGGGCGGCTAATTTGACGCTCGCTTTCGCTACAGGCTTGTCGCTCAACTAACTGGGATGGGCCCTCCTCCCAGGAAACCCTGATTCAACGATAAGTTGTCAACAGGAAAAAAAAGAAAGCAGCCCCGCAGTGCACCCCCATCAGCAGCACTACGAAGCAAATATTGAGCGCCCTCACAGGCAACTCACTGAGCGAATTTCGACGCGGAAACAAAAGAAAGGTCTTGCAGCTCACCTTCCAGTCAGCCAGAGTGCGTGACCCGGTGGAGTTCCTGCTACCCGTGGAAGCCGCTCGAAGGGAGAAAAATATATACACTACCGCGGTTTACATTTTTACCCGAATATTTTCTTCAACAAAAACGAAGGAATGTACTTGGTGTCGGTCACAAACAGTCCCGGACATGGCTAGCCATAACCCATAACGAAAGCGTGCACGCAATATACAACCCGTAACCACATAGCCCTTTCTTGCTCTAAGAGAACCCATTCATGAACGGTCACACGGAGACCCTAAAACCCCGGAATTTCAAGCGAACTTTAACTCTAAAAAAGACCCACTCTCCTTCGAAATGAGCACAAGGCCGCCCCTCGAGTATTTTGAACGGGAAAAACACGCAGTCTCTTATCCCCGAGGTTCTATTATCCCGCATCGAACCAGGTTTAGCCCCCAAGCACAGATATACCTCCTCTGGTAGCTCCCGGTTCAGCCGAGTACAGTCTCACTGCGGGAATGCTGCTGCGCAGTCGTCAAGCCACCCAAGAACCAGGTGGTTGGGGGGGGTGTCGTTGGACGGGAAGAAAGCCCACCCTCCCTTCCCCCTGTGACCTTGTCCAGACAAGCTTATTTCCGTAAGTCCCCTGGACGGGTATTTTCATCTTGCCCCTACGCAATGTAAGTGATAGGTTTACCCTGGATGGTTTGATTCCTCTTCGTTCTTTCTTGCAGTCATGTCACCAAGAAGTATCCGCAGACTTTCCGTCCGCAAACACAAAAGGCGCAGACAGACCAGCAAGCAGAATTCCCTCCACGGCCTTCTTAAAAGGCACGAGTTTTCCTTATCTTCACGGGTTTCCAGAACTTGAAGATTTTTGTCTTATGCGGCTGTCGGTACAAACAACCGACTGAACGAAATAAAGCGGGGGGTCGAATGACAACACCTGTGGTATATTATTCGAATTGTCGAATACTAAAAAAAGGTGCCGGGTAGCCGAACAGCAGCAGGATCAAAATAGTGGTGGTGTTTTTAGACAACCAGACGCGTGTCAAATAACTGTTATTATTCGGCCCGGGAGGCCTTTATATCGCCGCGGGAAAACAAAAAAAAAATCGAAGATACGATAACACGGAACATTTTCTTTTGGGAACCCCACCGATCACCACAAGCACGCACTAAGCTGAACTTCACAAGCATCCAAAAGGTCGAAAGACACCAATCTGTACGTCCATTCGGATCGTCGGAAACACAAAAAAACAGGCGATCTCGATCCGCATCGTCGTGGGCACCGGCATCCCGCTGGACAAAGACAACCTGCCCGGATTCGAGAAGAAGGCTCTGTGCGCCAGCGGCGGCAGCAGCGCCCAGTTCAGCGGCTCGAGCGGCGAGAGTGAGTTCGCGTCTTCGCGCTCCTCCGTGGTGGCCGACGACCAGCAGGACGAAGCGTGCCCGCCGCTTTCAGAAGAAGAAGAAGAACCGGCCGCTTCGCGGGCCGGCAACGACGAGGAGGAGGAAAAGGACCTCTCCTGGGTCTCCAAGCTCCTGTCCGACTACCAGTCCTAATCGGGTCGTTCCCTCATCACCGTCCCTCGTTGGAAACTAAAAAGCCGACCGCTTCGCCCAAGAAAAGACAGCCTAAAAAAAAAAACGCTGAAAACAGTATCGGTGGAAAGTCTTGAAAACGCTCCTCGGCAGCACAAAAGTAGATCGTCAACCGCAAAAAAAGACAACGACGAAGACTCTACACGCGAGGATACTAAAGGGCGTGTCGTTGAGCATTTCGGAAGGCATCAGAAAACCCTGGGTGGCCATACGGTGTCACGCAAGAAATTGTTGCGCTACTCAAAGACGCAAAAGGCCCTCTGTATGACTCTATGCACACATGCGACGTGTGAGGAAACTAGCCACTCAACGATAAATCGTACACCGCGAGCTGGAGAAAGAAGACCTAGGAAAACTAAAGTTTGTGTTGACCGCGCTACCCTGAACCCAGTCCTCTTCGTGGTGTCAGGGGCAACTTGGCACGCAACTCGCGCGGTTCACGCATGGCCTTTGGCTAATCACTCTAGTTTTAGTTGTTTGTTTCTTCCACTGCGGAACAGCGGTCACCAAAGCTGGTTCACCATTCGTGGGAGAAATAGGAGAATCCACATGAGGCAATGCTCCCAAAATCCAAACCTGAAACGGTAACGTACCCAGTTTCACTGGAGTGCCCGTTCCCGGCGAGCTACGAGGGAACGAACCTGTAAGAGTGCCAACGCTACTCTTTCATATAACGTAGTCGATTCATGATAACCAACTACATATGAAAGGTGTCATGGGATAAGCCGGCAGCCGCTGCTTAGCAGCATGCAGATCCGTGTGGTCCGTGTACTTGTTGAGTTCCCAATGCTTAACGGCTTTATCACGTGGGCGGCCCTGAGATTACCCCCTCAGGTGACACTACGCGGTGTTACGGTCTTTTGTGTTAACAATGCAAACTGTTACTAATAATTAGTTGTTGGCTGCATACTACATGAAACTTCCCTGAGCAGGTGAGTTCCGCTAGTGCGCACAAACAAAAGAAAGCGGCATACGCCATACTAATTTTTTACTTGCGGGCCGTCCAGGTTTTCGAAGCGGAACGCCCAAGTTTTCCTTGGGCTTCCCATGGGCTGTAATGATCCCTGCCATCACGTACCTTCTTTTCCACAATAAACAAGTAAAAGAATAAAACAAAACTACGCATTTCTTTTCGAGTTCCCAATCCCACCAACGCGAGAAAAACTGAAGTAGAGCAAAAACGAAATCAAAAGAAATACTAGTACACAAGAAGACAATGATTCGGATCGACCAGAACACGCTAAAAGAAAGGCACACGGTGAGGTCCAGCCTCAGAAGCTGGAGTTAAAGAGGGTGTGCCTAAGTCACACCCGAAATGACACCGGCTTTTTAAACTCCAGCTTTAACTCCAGCTTCGGAGGCTGGGCTCCACCGTGCAGGGTTTCTACCGGTGAGGGGGGGACACCCCCCTGGATCCTGGGAAAAGGCCTCGGGAAATGGAAAAAAAACAGAAAGATTTGCAAACACAAAACCCCTGCTCAACGTGTAGGACGTGGGGGGCCCAGACCACTTGCACAACGCAGTGGACCTGGTGTCGGTCACGTACGCTAAAAACGAAGTTACACGGATGCGCAACTACATGTGACAGTAAACAGTAAAGTAAAAACGACACAAAGTACGAAAAGGAATGAAAACACACTGCCCAGGCCCTGCTCTAACAGCACAAAAGGAAACCCCCCCCCCTTTGCCCCCCCGCCTCACAAGTCAAACGGAGACTTCAAAAACCCGACCGCTTACTACAAGAAACAAGTCTACCTCTGAACCTTTAGAGAAATGCAGTCCCGTAATTTAGCTCGATGGCTATGCCTGAAGGCACCCACCAAAGGCGCGGTGCCTGCAAAATGCAAACGTCCCCGTCCATACGCACGTGGAGCGGCGTTACT
This sequence comes from Diplonema papillatum, assembly GCA_030068145.1. Taxonomy (NCBI): domain Eukaryota; phylum Euglenozoa; class Diplonemea; order Diplonemida; family Diplonemidae; genus Diplonema; species Diplonema papillatum. Next base: position 119,123 of record JAPJBO010000593.1, read on the forward strand.
GGAGTTTCTCAGGTAACAACGCTGCTTCGCGCGGAAGGTCTAGGTGAGTAACACCACCTCCCCCTTGCCAGCTGAGATGACCGCACGGAGGCTGTTGCCCTGAAGATGCGCCGGTCAAGAAGAGAGAATCGAAAGTCCCGAGCCCTGCGGTAAAGCAACACTCCCCCTTTTATTCTCTCCACTCACATAACAGTGTAAACCCGTTTACATGTTCGTGCTCAAGAGTCCTCAATGTGTAGAGTACTCCCCACGGCAACACAAATAGCATGTTTGTTACAGCGAGAAACACCGTTTGCCCTGAAGGAATACATGACGAACCGCCCTTATTCGTGGAAGGAACAGAGAAGACCCACCCGTCCTGATACACCCTTGCGTATTTTCTTTGAGTTCATCCTCACAACAAACGAAGCTTGCGACAAGCCTTCCCGGCCGCACGTTTCCGGAGGTTAGTTTCTCGCTCTGGAAGAAATGAAACAGCGGACGTTCAAAAGGGGTTGAGTCTTTTTGGTGGCACCTGTCATCATCGAGAAGTGGAGGGTTTGCAGCGTCGTATCGAGGTTCAAAATGGGTGATTGCACGCGTGCGCACAACAAGGACAGGGGGATGGGTACGTCTTCCTGTTATGGGTACCTTTGTGATTGGTTTTGTCCGAGTCTAGATGTTTGGTGAATTTTGAAATTCTTAAACTTAGCTCTCTAGAGAGCTACCCCGCTTTTCTGGGGCAAGCAAACACCGGACTGGACAAAAAGACTTCTTCTAGACTCGCAAAGGGTGCGTCTTAGCACTCGTTCCGGCAGTTACAGTCTTTCTGTTATGGGCACTTTTTTGATTGGGTCTGTTGAACTATCCCCAACCTTCGTTCCGGAAAACGTCCCCTTCAACACAACGGGTATCACTGTACAGAACTACTAAGAAAATACTTGCTCCTTCATAGGTCACCCGAGTTCCAAAGCGAACGTAGGAAGAAAAGGGCAGAGAACGGCACGGAAAGAAAAACCACCAAGCCGGGATCGGGAAAAACCAACAAGAGGAGTTTCATAAGAAAATCTGTACGCGGATCATCGGAAACGTGAAGAAGAAAGCTACTCCAAGCAACACCCACCTGATAGGAAAAACCAGGCCAAAAAACCTGCCAAAAAAAAAAAAAAAGAAACCCATTTGCGGTCTGAAAAAAAAAAAACGAAAAACAACCGCCTTTGGATGGGCTCAGGGCTTACGCTCCGTTTTCGGTCTCAGAGAAAATCCTTTCTTGCTCTAAGAGAGCCCATTCATGAACGGTCACACGGAGACCCTAAAACCCCGGAATTTCAAGCGAACTTTAACTCTAAAATACGTGTGGTCCACATGTGGGCGCTTAAGCAGCCTACTAGCTTGGGGGGGGTCAGCTGGTCGCCAGACCAGAGTTGGTCTGGAAACTGGTCTGGGTCAAAAAAAAATCTCAGCTATTATTATTTTCCCGGAGGAACCGGCTACCCACAGTGTACTACACACTGTGTACTACAGTGTGTACAGGGTACCACAGTGTACTACCACCGTGCACCACGGGGTACCACAGTGTGCTACCACGGGGTACCACAGTGTACTACCACCGTGTTCAACCACCGGGTGCATTGGAAGACGTCATGCTGGGGCTGCTGAAGTCATCGAACCTTTCGACGGCATTTCCAGAGACAAACAAGCTGTTTGTCATTGCTGTTGTCCTGCCAATGGGGACAGCATCGGTCGAGCGTGTCTTTTCAAACATGAAAAGGGTGTTGACAAAAGCCAGGAAGAGGCTTCACGAGCAGACGCTGACCGACGTGCTAATGCTCGGGCTCAATGGCCCGTATGAACGTGGCAGCGGCATCCCGAGGAGCGCTATGGCGTCCCTCAATGCGTGGATTGCGAGCCCAAGAACACTGAACTTCGCCACGTTCGCCACGTGGCCGGAGTATGAAGCGTGCGTCGACAAAGTGGGGGTCATGCGCAAAAATATGATGACTAACCCAAGGCTGCTGCAATCGGCCCTATACTGACGCTGTTGTTGGCCCATTGCACTCGTCCCTTTGTTTCCCGTAGCAGGCGTATGGCTTTCTTCGTCCTTTGTCCACCATCCCACCGCTATCCGGTACGACTTCGCTCTGCAGGCATTCGTTGCCGAACGGGGGTGGCTGCCCTCCTGCAACACCCCCTATGCACAAAGTTTGGATACAGACCAGTTTACCAGTTCTGGGCTCGGGGGTCGAAGCTGCGCTTAAGGTTCGAGGGGAAAAAAAACCTTTCCCCTCACGTGCGACGGCAAAAAAAAAAATAGCGTCGCTAGGTAGCTACTGGACTTGACGACACCTGGCTGTGCGGCCTTGACCACTAGTCCCCTGCATGTGGACCAATAAATCAGAAGCCACATGTGGTACCTGTGGATCCACACGTGGGGGAACAAAATCCAAAAAGAATTAACGTTTGGAAATCCACACGTTCCACACGTGGAGCGTAAGCCCTGGCTGGGCTCGTCTGGCGCTTGCTGTCGTTGGGAAAAAGCGAAAAAGAAATTCAAAAGCAGTCAAGAAAAAGACAAAGACGTCGGGTGGGGGCGAGAGGACGCAGATACGTATCGGGCCCGAAGGGCTAAAATGCAAGTAAGTCCGTCGGGCCGAAGGTGGCCACGCTGGTTTCTTTAATGAAAGCGGAAGAAGGAAAGCCCCCCCTTTTCAACACAACTAAAAGCAAACGAAAAAAAAAGAAGAAAGGAAAACGGCGAACGAACCTTCTTCTTAAAGTTCGGTGCACAACCACAAAAAAAAAAAAAGAGGGAAAAAATGAAATAAAAACCCGTATTTTTCATTTTTTGTTCACTTTCATTCCATCAGACTTCTTACATCCGTGTTTTTTTTTATTTTCCTGTTCTTTTTCCCCTAACGAGAGAAAATCTGGCAGTGCTAGCAATATTTTTTCCAACTATTGTGACGGCGGGATGATAAACCTACTAATAGCAAGAAAGGTCCGAGATACTATTACTTTTACCAACTTTGCCCCCCCCCCCCCCCCCTACTACTAACTAAGATTTTCCCCCCCGATCATCAGATTGCACCTTTGGGCACCTATCCTGAGTCCTGGGACAGAGGAGTGAAATCAGTTTGCAACCTTTATTCTCCAGCAAGCCAACTTTGCAAATGACTACTGAACTCTGCATGACGCTGCACGTCAACCGCATCACGATACCACAAGGTTGGGCGTCATACGTTGTACTCAAGGTTCCACTGAAACCTGTCTTCAGCCTCTTCAGCCGAACAGGGTCGGGGTTTTTGATGCATTTCTTTTCTTTTCTTTGTGAATGAGCATGCTTCGTAAGAAATACTCGAAGAGACCATCAGGTACAAATCGCACACATTGTGTGTGGTA
>JAPJBO010000593.1:127500-143351 GCA_030068145.1 Diplonema papillatum
CGTCATAAGGAGTAGTACAACTGTTGAAAGGGTGAGCAGGAGTGTGGAATGTACGTGTACACGATTTCATGGTCTTCGGAGCGGGTGTTTGGGTGTGTGAGTGTGGATTCTTCCTGCTGGATTGCTGGCCGCGAAGGAATCTACTTCCAGTTCGTGCCATTCGAGTGGCCTGTCTTCAGAGCCAAGGTTCACTGTATTGTAAATTCAGCGGGTTCGTATGCCTCCAGGTGACTAAGCCGGTCCGCCCCTGTCCCCTAACTTCATCACATTACCTGACGCTGTCCTGCTGCAGCCTGTCACGGTTTGTCACGTTACACGACGCTCTACCAGGTCCATCCTCTGCATAGAATTGCCTGGTGCTGTGTCTCGCGTACACCACGGTCTATCAGAGAGACCGGCTTAGTGACCTTCGTGAGGTACTTCTTCGAAAGTGGCTACCAGGAAAGGGACTACTGACTTTAGTATGCCGAGGGTTGATCTGCGCCGCACAAGCTAAAAGCACTAAAATGCCGCCCTTCTTGGGCTGCTCTGAAGCGGCTTCGAGATACAAGGGTTGGCAGATGACCGTTGCCGAAGGTGAGTGCGCCACGCCGAGATCTGCAAGTGCACAACTGTGTATAGCATGTCAAGATGCTTCGGTGTTTTGAGGCTCTTTATTTACTGTTGCATTTAGTACGTGGCTTCCTCGTTCGGACAAAGGTCTGCTCGTCCTGACTGAAGAAGATGTGAGGCGTTACATTTATTTACGTAATACGTTGTCTTGTTGTTTGGCGCACTGAGGGCGGGGAGCTGCAGAGCCGGGCAGGTTTTGGCTACACACCTCCAAGTCTGGCGCACCTTGCGGCTTGTGCTGCAGGTATACAAGCTTGTGAAGACGGTCAACCACAGGACGAGCTGATAGGGGTTGGTACTGAGCAACTTCGACTCAAGCTTTGCATTCTGCGGTTGGAAGAGTTTCCCCCGTGTCCCTCGTGTGATGATGCCCCGTGTTTCAAACCTGACAGACCACGGAAACAACGGCAGGTGACTCCATGTAGCTGCAGAAGGAGACAGGTGGCTTATACGGAGCGGGGACGTACCTTCACCCCGCGACGTTGGTGCAGTTGCAGGTGTGAAAGGGGCACCAATCTTCCTTCCACACGACGTTTTGGGTCACCGGCGAGCATGAAAGACGTCAACGGAAATCGTCGGAATGCAACAAAAAAGTGCTCGGGCGGGATGATTCCCCTCCTGAAAAAGAGAAGTTTATACCATGTGCACGCGAAAATGCACGAACATTTCTGGAGTTGGGGCTTGCACTGATGAACGAAGTGACGGACAATCAGCATCAACTGACCAAAGGTGATGAAGATGATGAGGCAAAAGTTTCTTGTTCTTCGCGTGTACAGAGTAAACCTCTCTGGGGGGGTTTCCTGTAGCACTTTTTCGTTGGCTTCGTTTTCTCTTTCATGTGCAACCGTTGTTCCGGAAATGTTCCTGTCAGCACAATGCCCCCGTGCAAACCCAGGGCCACATTCATTGCGAATTTGTTCGTGTTGTCGGTCGCAGGAGTCGTTTTTGGCTAGCCAAAGAGAGTAAAAGAGTGAAGGAGTACGTACAGTAGTGAGTAGAGAAGAGTACGAGTGTAAAAAGAAAGGAGGTAGCACGGACTACCAGACCAGCGGAGACCACCGCAAAAAAGAATTTTTTTTTCCCTTACCTTATCCCACAAAACCAGCACCAATAACAACGACCCCCCCGTGCAAAAAGGATTGTCTTTCTGGTGGGGGGAAAACGTGGAGACCGCCACTGCTAGCATGACGACTGCATACTGGTGGTCATACTGGGAATGCTGGTGGAAAATCGTGTTGACAGGCCAGATCAGTAGTTCTGGTACCTCTTTCCAGTGGGGCGTGCAATCACGTACCCGAGCATGAGCCTGCAAACGGAACCATCGAAGGGATCTACAGAAACTACGACCTCCAACGTCCCCCTCGTATGGCACCAAAAAAAACCCCCAGCAAAAGTACCGCGGCGAAAGAAAGCAAACTCGAAATGCCGCCACTAAACGGCACGAGAAGACGCTGAGAAGTAGAGGGAAGAGGGAAAATAAAAAGGTTGGTCTCGACGACAAAAGAAACGTAAAAAAAGAAAATCACCATATTTCAAAGACAAAGAATTATAGTGATAAAACAAACCCACGCAGAAGGCTATCTCGCATCCGTAAAACTCGCGGGCCTTCCCACTCTGTAGTCGGAACACGGAGATGATATGCACGCCTATTTTCTGTACTACAAAAGAACCCTTTCGACGATGGTCACCCGAAGACTTTAACGTCCCGGATTCTCAAGCGAACATTCACTCTATTTGCAAAGATGGGGGTTACGTCGTCGACCTCAGTCGATGACGTAGCAGTGCTCGAAAAGACGACCTACACACTTCCTGATAGTTGAACTCAAGAACAGGAACAAGTCCCACACCGAGTCAGTTGAGGCTCTGATATTCAAAGTAAGAAACAACGGTGGAACGTGGAAACAAAGAACTGCTGGATCGGTGAGATTCATGCACTCCCAACCATAATGGAGTGTCCTACGGAGCACATTAGCCAAGAAATAAAAGTACGGGCCCGCCTCGACACAACCGACCATTCTAGTCAGAGAAGAAAGGTAGCAACGGGGTTCATTTATTCTACACCGGGAGAGGGAATATAGGCATTATCACGCCATGAAAACGACGACCCGGTGTGCTGGCACCACGAAGTTCAAAATGACCATGGCAAAGAAAGAGGTTGTCGACAACGGAAGGGAAAAGTAGAAAAAGAACGGCAACAATGTCTGCACTTCTCGAAGAACCCCTGATGGTAGCATCGTACATGAGAGGCAGGATTCTACGACGACTTTCCCCGTTTCGTGAGAAAAGGCGAAGGATACACACATACACACTTTTTCCCTCGACTGCTTTTACATAAGCGCCAGCTTGAACGGAAATGCTAATCCACAAATAACGCTGGAAATGCTCGACGATGCTGCCCGACAAAGAACCGAAGGGATCCCAAGTGCTGTAACTACCGAACCACGTGTGAACGGACGTGAGGTCATGCGGGTCTACCCCTACACGACAAATCACACAAACACAACAGGTCAAAAAATCCTGAGTGAGAAAACAACACACGGTGGTGTACGCGAACAACAAATCAGATTGTGTTTGTATTGTATTTGCCCCTTACCTCTATATTTCCCCCCTTCCATTCGGAGTCGAACGCAGCTACGTCGAGTATTTTTTTGTTCGAGAGGAAAAACACGAAGACTTTTCCCGAAGGTTTTATTATCCTGCCACAAACAGGTAACCACCCATACACACCTCTCTTCCCTTTCCTGTGGTTTTCGACGTCTTTTTTCTTGACCCGCAGGTCAGAAATATTTGTTGAAGCTCGTCACCGCAAACCGTAGTGTTTCCGCATTTCCCGAATCGAGCTTGACGAAATCCGATCAACACGAAACCACCCAGAAGAAGCCAGGCACCGGGATCTTCCTGACGAGCACGCAACCCGGTGAACTTAATCAAGAGTCGAAGATTAGCGTCGAAACTTCCTGGCTTTTCACGCCATAGCAGAACGACCACACCCTACCCAATCCCAAGCACCCCCTAAACGCGTTAGGGGACTTCACAAGGTTTCACAACGGAGTGACACAACACCCGAAACGAGCTGCACCCTCTCACTTTTCTCAAACCCCCGCCATACCCAAGCCTACGGTCAACCGGAGCCTTTAAAATACCGACCTTCTAATCCACAAATAACGCTAGAAAACCCGATCAGTGCGAGTGACGAGCTTTTTTAGTACACTGTAGTACACAATCTTTCGGTTGACCATGTGTTGTGCAACGCTAAAAAGACGTAGGCAGCGTGTTTTGGTCGGGTTGGTCAGAATTCCTTTAAAAAAGGAAAATTTTGGGTCAAAATAACACGGGCGCAAAAAGAAAAGACTTTCTACCCTTACCTGAAAATGACACAGGATAAGAGACCGACGTGACACCCGAAACCTAGAATTTTTAGCCACATGCAAGTTGCAACACGTTGCACATTGCAACGTGTGAGGAAAGTGAACCGCCCAAGGACCTTCTGATTATGATCATTTGCCAAATTTGCCACCTGAAACCACGTCCAGGATTTGGGCTCAGGGTAGTGTGGTCAACGAAAACTCTAGTTTCCCTTTTCTACTTTCTCCTACTCTCGGTGTACGGTTTCCTTGATGTACGTCGACGCTCGCACACCCACAATAAAGTACTGAACGCTATTAAAAACACCTCTTTTTTCTAGTCTGTCTTGTGTCAAGAGCTGCGACTCAACTATCCCTGGCTGTTATGCATGAGCGGTTCCACCACGTACCAGCTTGCCGAGGGATACCTCTAGGACACGCTTTATCAGGGCGACGATGGCGGAATCTGGCGGAATGCGAATGTTCTTAGCAACGGCTGCCTCAGTCACTCCTCTAATCGTGGAACTTCCGCTCTTTTCCATGGTCCATCGCAGGTGAATCATAGTGCTCCTCCTGTGAACGATCTCCGCAGCTTGTGTTGCTGTACATACATGTTTTCTCCTTTCCCACTTCCTTTGATCATAGGTGTCACGACAAGTTTTGGCAGCCGCTGCTTAACAACGGACTTGCATTTTACAGCACTCAATGCTTAACAAGTGCATGCTTCACAGAATTTGACGTGGGCGGCTTTAAATTTACATCTGGATGACACTTCAACACAAAACAAGTTGCCGACAACTAACAAGTAAAAGAATAAACAAAACTACGCATCTCTTTATTTCCCAGCGATATCGCGGGTACTTCGTCCGTCACATCACGAAGAAAGTGAACTTTCTTGTGTTAACAATGCATTGTTGGTACTAAGAATTAGTAGTTGGTAGCGTACTACATGAAGCTTACCAAAGCAGGTGAGTTCCGTTAGCGCCCACAAACAAAATACTCGAGGGGCTGCCTTGTGCTTACTTCGAAGGAGGCTAGAGGGGGAGAAACAATACAACTACAGAATGGGTCTTTTTTGTTGAACGCTTACGCCCGCCACTGAACCCAGATTCACCTGTGTTTCGTGTGGGCTATAGCACATTTACCTCCTTTGATCTTTTGCAGCTGGCAGCCTCCTCAAGTATTTCCTACAAAGCAGGTGCTTATACACAAAAAAAAAAGCGCCATACTAATTTGTCTTTTCCCCTTCCCCAAGAACCGCGGTGAAAACATGAAGAAAACGGAAGGCCCTAGACTAGTCTAGTCCATTCCTTTTTTTTTACGGAGCTCTTACTCCCTTCTCCTTTTTTTTGCTATCCCTCATTCTTTTTGAAGGATGCTTGCTAGCATCCCTTTTAGACCTGAAGCTTTTCTATTTTGGGATCCGGGGATCTATTGAGAATTTCGCTCAATCGGCTTCTAGAGTTTGGAGTGAAAGTTTTTGCGGCTCAACTCTAAGAGCTTACTTGCCGGTGGTGTCTTGGTCTGCATTAACGAGCGGTCCCGAGACGGAGAAAGGGAGCACAACACCTCGTGGGGGGAGAGAAGAAGAAAAAGAAAAAGGCCGCTCCTGGTCCAGGAACGTGACGGTCAACCACAGCTTGCAAGGTTTGACATTTTACAACCCCGTCCGCTCTGCCCTGCGGCTGACCGTCTCGACGAGCTTGTGTTCAGCGCAAGCGCCAAGCCAAGGTGCGCCACGCCTGCTTTAGTTTGGGAAATCGGTAGCCACTTGACCCGTAGGCCCGTGGCGCTGCCGTCGAACACGTGAAGCACGTGAACACAGCACCTCGTGGGGGGAAAGAAGAAGAAGTAGAGACAAGGTACTAGGAGAGGCAGTGCTGCCTAAGCATTGCGCTAGGACTTTCCCCCCACAAGCAAACCCCGAGGGGTAGAATAAGTGATAGGTCGGAGAAGCCGTGAAGCAATTGCGATAGGGAAACCGACAGGGGAGGTGCTGCAGTAGTCATTTTCGCGGCAGTGGGAACTTCCTAGTCAATTTGGTCACGTGAAGAAACACGACAAGTTTGAACTGATAGGCAGCCTAACAATCTGTGACGGACAGTTGCTGCAGACTAACTCTTTGCACGCGTCGTGTCATGTTTCAGTTGCTTGCTGCTCCGCGTATCACTTGTCTCAGGTGCGTGGCACCAGTAAAAAAGGTGCACAACGCCAGCATACCTGCCAAGAGGATGGTCGCCTGGCTGCCACAGGAGGCCGAACCAAGAGACAAAGGCAGCGCACGGGCTCGTGCACCAGCCGACCCAGGAAGGGCAGAGCGCCCAGTGGGACCCCCGACAGGCAAAGAAAGGGAGAGGCAGGGACTGGCAACTGGTCTGGGTAGAAAGCTAGGCTCCGCTTGCGTGGTGCAATTTGTCGATATTGGCTTCGCTTTTTGCCTCTTTCTCTTCTTTCCCTTTTGTCTCGTGTTGACAGAAGCTTTCTCTCTAAACAAGAACTGCCTCCAAAGGAGAACGTCGTTGAGAAGCTGAAGCGGGGGAGCAAGAGTTTACGAACAACGCTTCCAACGGTCCTTTTTCTGAAAAGCCGTATGTACGGTGGGAACAAGGCCGAAATCAAAAAAGGAGCTACAGACCCGGAGTCCTCCTTGGACTTCGATGCTCCTTCCGAAATGGAGTGTCACCTTTTGAGGTGCGTATTTCACGCCTTGTTCAACAATGCTCATGTTCATACGGCTTTACTGAAGGCAACATTTCCGGAACGACTATTGCACGTGAAAGAGGCAACGAATCTTACGGAAGTGCGAAAATACGGGACCCCTTCGTTTGTACATGTACGCGCGAAGAACAACAACAACAACATGAAGAGAGCCTTTCACCTTGTCTGTCGTTGATCAGCTGATCGTCCGCTTACTCCGTTGCCAGGTGCAAGCCCCAACTCCGGAAATGTTCCGTTTTCACATTTCTTCACAAGCCCCATCAAAAGCAATCGAAAAGAAAACAACGAGCGTTTTACCACCTTGCGCGGTGTCACGGGATGTTTGGTAGCCGCACAGTGCATGCTAATCCATGTGGTTCATGTACTTAAAAGAACTCAATGCTAAACAAACATAACGTGGGCGGCGCCGAAGCTTTGCGCACTTAACCATGGTTAAGAAGACGACTGAAAGCACAGACACAAAGATAGCTCAAAGCATTTGCAAAATAACACGAAAAGCCTCTAGGCAAAAACCCGTTTTCACACTTCTTCTTCGAATCCCACCTGTTCGTCGTAACCAATACTCTTTTTCTTTTGTTTCATACGCTCCACCCGTGACGAGTTGCTGCCCAGGCGTCCTTTGTGGCCGGTTTAGCTCGTGCCGCATGGGAACAGCAGAGAATTAGTAGTTAGGAATCACCCAGCTCCAAAAAAAAAAAAAAGAAAAAAAAGCCCAACGGGAAAAAACAATTTAAAGAAAAAAAAGAATAACTCCAAGCAACTTCCGCCGGTAGAGAAAAACTGCCTTAAGGAATCAACAACCGCCTTTCGGGTGGGTTATTTCTTTGGGGGAAAAGGGGGGTAAACCCGAGAAGGAATAATCAAAACGAAGTTCCTAGCGGTTCTCTTTTGAGTTTCGTCTAAGGCCTCGTTGCGCGGGATCAATAGGGACTGCCGGGGTCGTACGTACTCCTACGTCAGAGGTGAAATTCTTAGATCGTAGGAAGACGAACTTCTGCGAAAGCATTCGACAAGAATGTCTCCATTAATCAAGAACGAGAGCGTGGGGATCCAAGATGATCAGATGCCGTCGTACTCCACTGCTGTAAACGATGCCGTCTCAGAATCGAGGGAAGTCATTTTGGCTCCCACGGCACTCCCCGAACGAGAAATCTTTGATTATGGGTTCAGGGGGAGGGCCGCAACACAGACACACCAAGAAACACACAGCAGCGGATTACAAAATGAGCCAAAAAGAGAAAGGGGAAGGGCGAAAGTGGAAACAGTCCGAGCGAACTGTCCCCGAGCGGTCGGTTTGGCGACCCCAGGGATTCCAATCGCCTACCCGAAGGATTCAATCGCCTGCGGCAGGTGGGCATGTTGGACACTCCTGTTGTCGGGAAAAAAGAAATTTGCACGCGCACACACGCAAAACAAAACAAAACAAAAAACAGCAGGCACAGGAGGGCAGCATACGGGTCACGTGAAGCACCCGTAAGGTGAGTTACGCCACCTCCCTCTGCGTGTCTGTCCTTCAGTCGATTCAGCGTTGCTGCGTCGCACGTACTAGCGAATTCCATACACAGGCTGGGCACCGTCTGGCTGACTTCGGGTAAATCACGAACCCTAGCGGGCTCTGGTTGCATTTTTTGTGGGGGGTGACCTGCTTTGTAGGAGATACTCCAGGAGGCCGCGAATTGCGAAGTCCTTAATGGAGGAAGCGTGCTGAAGCTACGAAACCCAGGAAAACCTGGGTTGCGTGCCGGGCGGAAGCGTTCAACGAAAGAGACCCACTTCAATCGGTAGATTTGTTGCATTAGTGTGGGGGCCTTTGAAGCGTGTATGATGCCTCTCGCGCTGCTCCCCTTGAGGTTCCTGGCTCATGCCAAAGCGCCGCCGCCCGGGTTAAGGAGTTGCGGCATCAGGGGCCAGGGCCAGGGAGGTTGTTTTCGGAGGGTCGCCACCCACCAATTTGTTGCGTTGGTGTGATTGTCAGGCCTTCGACTACTGAGCAACGCACGATCAATAAGTAGTTGAAAGTTTGAAGTTTCTTCCCCCTCCGAAAATACGCTCAGGTAGGCTCCTCGAGGTACATTATGTTTGCATCATGCGAATTTTCACTTTTATTAAATTAAGCACGTTGTTGCCCGTTTGTGCGCGCTTCCTTCAAACCGGTTTTGTTCATCTAACGGGAGTGAGGATAGTACGCTGCCATCGATCTGTTTTTGTTCTTGACAAATTGCATTTGTTAGACACAAAAAGAGCAGTGCAGGACCTCTATCTGGTTGGTAGTTAAGGCAGGTCACTCAGCTTTTGCCTGACGGCCTTTGTTTTGTTGCGCATACGTCCACACACCACATTGCGTCTTTCCGGATCTTATATTATAGGCCGTCGAAGGAGAGAAAAAGCCCGAAGCAGAAAAACGATATATTCCTCGCAAACTCTGGAAAATGCAACGGAGCCGAAAGTGTAGTGCCAAAGCTGGCGCCCAGTGCAAGAGCGAACAACCTAGCATTCAATCGTCGGCTTTCAACCGCTTTTTTTACCTTGATAGTACATCTGTACTGACGGGAACATTTCCGGAACAACGGTTGCACATGAAAGAGAAAACGAAGCCTACGAAAAAGTAGGAAACCCAGAGAGGTTTATACCCTGTACACGCGAAGAACAAGAAACGTTTGCCTTATCATTTTCATCACCTTGGTCAGTTGATGCTGATCGTCCGTTGCTTCGTTTATCAGTGCAAGCCCCAACTCCGGAAATGTTCTTCCTGTTTTCTTCGAAGTCGTTCTTTCCCCCCCTTTTCCTTCACAAAACTACGCACTTCTTTTACCTGACCCAGCGAGCAAGCTACAACCAGGGCCAAATGATATCATCTACCCATTCAGGAGTTTCGACATCCTGAAATTTTTTGGTCGTATAAGATCGCAGATCTTAGAAGATTTATATATCCGACGAATACCTAACACGTGTACAAGGTTAATACAATAACCCTGTCACTATCAGAAAACATCGTAACTTTCACCCCTCGCAGGTTCTTCTTCCACTGCCCTCCCCACTCATTTCCTTACCTTTAGGCTCTACACCCTTATTATGGGTGTTACGGCAAGTCCTGGCATCCGCTACTTAACAAAGGTGGTCTGAAGCGTGCCCACGGTGGAGATGTGTCGGCCGCACACTACCGCAGCACAGATGATGCCAGCCGGTAGCTGTGTGTGCTGCCTGTCGCACACATGGAGTCAGAGCCTGTGAGGTGTGCTTCGCCGGAAGCCGGCCTCAAGTTGTCGCCGCGGCCACCACACGCGCTCAAGACGGCCCCCGATGGCAGAAAGCGAAGACGTACGAGAATGTGGTCATCTACTCGAAAGATCTCAACGCTTCACGAGATTTGACCTGGGCGGCCTTTAGATCTACATCTAAATGCACCCGTGTTGCCGACAACCGGTCAACGAATAAAATCAAATACGTTTCTTTTTCTTCTTGTGTACCATTCATCCGCACCCAAAGGGGGCATGCATCTGCCTGGCACCACTTGGTATTGGCGACTCGCTGCAAAGTCTTGAAAAAACAGCGTGCAGCGTTTTGATCCGGATTCCTTCCGGTGGGCTGGAGACACGAATCGCGAATCAGTCCAGAAGAAGGGTGCAGCAAAAGGGAAGAACGTCCATGAAATTGGGCGCGCATAATCCCCGCAGCTGACTCTGTGGCAAGCGCATCTGGATCATTGCGCTGGCCTTTCTATCCTTCATTATTTGCCAAATGAGGATAGTAGACAGAAACCAGGCAGGAATGTGATCAGGATAACCAGTTCAAACCCGGTCAGCGGATGTGTGTCTCGGCCAGGGTATCACTGCTTTCTCTCTCTTTTGCATCTTTTTTCAACCCGTTTTACATTTCTTCCCGTACCCATTTTCACACTTCTCTAACGATGTCTGCCACTGTGATGCCTTGTCGAGATATCCACGAGGCAATGATTCGGCGTCTCTTGTTCAAGCGCTTGTGCCTCCGAACCCCGCGATGCGCGTGGGGTTTTGACGTGGCTCCGAGATCGTGGGGCGAAAAAGAGATCGACGTCTTTCAAATGCTATGGATGCGGCACGGGCACGGCCCTGCAGTCGAACGACAAGCGGACACACAAAAGAAAGTCTGCTTACCTATCCAACCAGCCATCGCGACGTTTAGCATCAACCATGCACGAGAGGCAGTTTTCTGCCCAAACAGTAAGCCAATATTTCCTTTCCGCTTTTTTTTTGTTTTTTTCCTATACCAAGAGTACGTATATAATAAAACAATACTGCGCCTTTTTTCCCCCCCTCACCAATTTTGACTCCCGGCCACAACAGTCAGCCTCTCAAATACCGGTCCTTTGAACCTAGGAATACTCTAAAAATATATAAAAAGACATACGCGAAAGCAAAGAGCAAGAACGAGGGGAACAGGTCTTCGAACGAAAGATTGTCCGAACGGAAAGAAAGATCAAACCCAGTCCTCTCCCCCGCCCCCTCTCAAAAACAAAAGGGGGGGGGGGGGCAGGGTGTTTATTAAGATTTGGCCTAACCCGTAACATGTAACAAGTGCGGGTGGTGGTGGGGGGGGGGGTCCCCCCCCCCCCCCCCCCCCCCTCCTGCATGGCTGGCAGGTCACCCGGTGTCAAGCGACCGACTCCGCAACTGCCGCTGGCCAGGTCAGGCTGGCACGAAGGAGTTACGGAGGGCGGCAGCTTGGGCAAAGCCGACTTTGCGGAGGCATTCAACGGACGACGATCTGTCGCAGTGGACACAAGGAGCTGAGCCCTGCGCTCTTCCCAAAAACGCCAAGCAGCTCCTTTCGCTTCGCTGCGAGGTTATCCTTACCCTAATCTTGGCATCCGCGGAGTGCCCGTCCCGCGAGCGCTGTTCCAGAAACGGGCTAAAAAAACAAGAGTCGAGGGCCGAGGAAACCTTTCGGTATTTAGTATGTACACTAAAACAAGGATTAATCATCTCTGCTCTCGGTAGCTATTTATTCCCGCAGGGAGCCTGAGATACAGTAAATACACAACAACAAACATGACGGATGCCGCCTTCTTCATTGAAGCTGTTGCAGACGGCACGTTTGGAGAGTGCGTTGAATGGAGTGAGGAAAGGGTGCTTGCTCGTATCCGCGACTTGCGTGGTTCACAAACACAGGACGCGCAAGCCTTTCAGGCTGAGCTTGCTGCCGCAAGCAACCCAAACTTGGGAATTAGCTCCAACAACGAAGGAGTGAAATTCTGTGTGTGGCACGACAAAGGAGTTACGGAGGACGGCAGCTTGGGCAATGCCGACGTTGCGGAGGCATTCAACGGACGACGATCTGCCGCAGTGGACACAAGGAAGGATGGGATACTCGCGTAGTGTACCAGCAAGCTGCCACAGCACGTGCAGTGGACCGGAGAGGTCTTCACGGAACAGGAGGGGGATTTCCTCTTTGGCATCCCAAATCATCAAAAGGCCGGTTGTTCCTTCATGCGAAGCCTTCGTGAGTGCCTACTTCCGTGCGCGTTTCGGTGCCGGTTCGTGCATGCTGTCAAGCAGGCGGGCAGAAACCTTTGCTGCTGGCTTCAAGCGCACGGGTAACGGCAGTTTAGCCCCCGGCTCCGATGGTCGAGATGGGACCTGGCGCTCTACACTTGCCTCCGTGGATGTTGAACTGGAAGCTGAAGATGTCGTCGAGCCAGAAGAGGAGGACCGTGAAGAGGAGGACGACTGCGACGACACCGAAGATGAAGGCAGTGATGCATTCGGTGAATCCGAAGACTCGGATGCATTCGCGAAGGACATCGCCGACCACGTTTCGTTCCCTGACCACGGCGCGAAAGACGGTACAACGCTACACCCCGAGTACTCAGTGCGCATATCCCCGTTAACCTGCTCGAATGCGTCGGCTCTATCCGTCTTCTTCTTTCCACCAGTCTTCCCCCCATGACGACGATTCTTCCGAGAGTGCCATATCTTGGCGCCGAGAGTGCAGGTTTCGCTTACTTCTTCATCGGTCATTCCTTTACCCTGTTCAGCGAGAATGAGTTCGTTGCTCAGAGTCTCCACCACCAAATGGGGCCGATTGCAACCCACGCGTTGTTTGGCCTTGCTGAAAAACGACTCAGCTACGTTGCTGTTGTAGCGACTATGTGTGTGGACCAGCGCCAACACGTCAATGGCTCTCTGGTTGCCTTGTTCTTTTAGGGTTGCGAATACTCCGGTCCAGGCGTTCCACCCCAAGTCCTTGAACTGAACGGCAAGAATTTTTATGTCTTGCCAGTCCTTCTGTACGGAGCTCGCTTCAAACCTCCCGACGAAAGCAGCCAAATAGGCGTACTCTTCGTTACCGTACGCCTTCAAGTCGGCTCCGGAGAGCACCTGCATTTTTTGTACGTCAAGAATGAGAGAGAGAGCTACGGCGTGGTCATCCTTCTTTATCTTTTCCTCGACGGCTTCGAGCGCCTTCGCGACCTTCGCCAAGCGACGTTTGTTTTCGTTGCCATCGGTCATCCCTTCGATGGCCATACGAGCTCGGCTCAACCGAAACTGCAAATGCAGAACGGTGGGCTCTTGATGCTGCGAGGCCAGCGAGATATTGCGCAACATCCTTAGTACAGGATACCACTGCTGGAACTGCTGAGCCCTGCGCTCCTTCCCAAAAACGCCAAGCAGCTCCTTTC
Organism: Diplonema papillatum; assembly: GCA_030068145.1. Classification (NCBI taxonomy): domain Eukaryota; phylum Euglenozoa; class Diplonemea; order Diplonemida; family Diplonemidae; genus Diplonema; species Diplonema papillatum. Next base: position 140,833 of record JAPJBO010000593.1, read on the forward strand.
GCTTCGCTGCGAGGTTATCCTTACCCTTCTTGGCATCCGCGGAGTGCCAGTCCCGCGAGCGCTGTTCCAGAAACATCTTCCAGAGTGGCCACAATGCAGCGGCCTTCTCCCACAGACGAAAGGTTTTTGGCAACCACCGAATAGAGCAATGGAGGGATGGTTTGGGACCCGCAGCAAAGCCTTGCAGCTTAGCGAAACGCCTGAGTCGGCGATAAAGCTTTCCGGATGTTCGCAAGTTCGCCTCCATCGTAAGAATTGCTTCCGTGATTTCTTCAACAACGGATGAATCGAAGGCTCGCTCAAGTTCGGTCTCCAGTCGGTGCGAAAAGTCCGGAACACGGGCACACTGAGGGTTGAAATCTTTCTTCAACAAACCGTATACCCCTGTGATGTGCCCCGCTAGATTCGATCCCGAATCACTGCAGGTTGCCGTTATCTGCTGTGCCGCAACGCCGAAATCTGCAAGCATCGCACGAGACTTCAAGAAGATGGTGTTGCCATCTGTATCGTCGGAAGCCTCGAACCCCACGAGTCCCAAGGCAGTTTCTTTAACTGCGCACAAAGATGAGACGAAGTAGCGTAGGATAACTACATACACCTCCATCTGCATTGCGTGCTTCAGTGTCGTTCCGTCCAAGATCAGCACAAAGGAGCTCGATACACTTAGTTCCTTGGCGATGCGCACTTGTGCGATGGAAGCCCAGATGCCCACCATTTCCGAGACGTGTGAAGTGGTGTTGTACTTCTTGGGTATATCAATACCCCGCAATCGGTCGGCTCTTATCTGCCGCACGGAACTTCTGTGAGACACTCCTTCGCACACCCTGATGAACATGGGAACATGCAAGTTGAAGAAGCGCTGCAGCCTCTCTTCCGAAAGGTAAGGGGTCTCGGCAAGCTCAGCCTTGAGACTGACCTCAAACGTGTTGCCTGCTTGCGGGTGCGCGTCTGACCGGAAGTTGGCAGGGACAACGCGGAACGCGATCGCAGCAGCAGCAACCGTGAGGTACCCGACTATTACAAAGGCACCGTATCGCACGACCCACAAAGACACTCGGTGCGCGTTGGAGTTGCGGTGCCGCGAAAGAGCTGTCCGCGCGGCTTCATCGGTTTGATAAGGGCCCGCCGTACCCTTCGCAAATGCGGCAGCAACCCCCGAAGAAAGGCTGCCCCAGATGAAGACGTGCGTGTGATGGCAAGCAAGGCACATGTACCCTCCGGGGACCCGTTCCGTTTCTCTGTTGATTCGAGCAAACGGCGATAGCTGGGGCCGAAAAAGTGGGGCAGGATAGAATGGCTGCTGCGTCGACTTCTTCTCTTCCAGCATCGCCTTGGTATCCGGTGCGGCGGTGAAGGAAACGCAGAAGAAGTGGTTTAAGAGGTGGCTGCTGGAGGGGAGGCGGAGGTTTACAACACACACATCATTTGTCCGCAGAGCCTGGAACCTGAAACTCGATACGCTTCCAAGGTCCTTCGAGATGAACTTCAGTCCATTTTTGCATGCAAAGGCCTGGACTTCAAATGTTGTCAAAGCCGGGGGTTCCTCACCAACTCGCAAGTGCTCCTTGATGGACTCCCACCTCTTTTCCGACATGCCCAGCATGTTCGGTGACGTTCCACGGAACCAGGTGTACAGTTCTGGAAGAGATGCGTTGTCAGCTCGGGAGAAGGGAATTCTCTTTAGTTTTTCCCCAAGAAAACACGCGTTGTACCCACAAACCAACCCATGCTGATGCGTTGTTTGGGTATGAGAGCCCGACACGAGCCGCTTTTCGCTAGCAAACTCCGCTTCCAGCTCCCTCCTCAAGTCAGGACAAGCAGTGGACAGGTGATCGACAATGCGGTACACGAGCCGCTGCGTTTGTGGCTCTTCGGATTGCGTAGCCTCAGCAATACTCTGTTGGAGGGCTTTTTTTGTTCCAGTGGTCTTGATACCAATGGCTGCTGCTTCGGCCTTGAGCTGCTCAAGTGTCTTCTTCACTGTATCCGACGTCGGCGTGGGAGGCTGATCGTCGTCCGCGTTTGCAGGTGTAGCAGGTGCAGGACCTACATTCGCTACAGGGTCTGGGCTGTTTGTTGCAGCGCACGGCACATGTTCTGGACTTACGTCGGATTGTTGTTGTTGGGCGGGGGAGCATTTGGTGCACTTCACGTCTTTGAAAAGGCAATAGAAAGCTTTTCGTTTCTGTCCCGCGAAGGACCGATTCCATCCCGAAGCCTCGGGAAGCCAACTCAAAAGCTTTTGGTGAAAAGCCTTTCGGCGAGCCTTCTCTATCCCCAAGAGGTCAAAAAGCTGCTCAGCACAGAGACTGTGTTGCTCGCCTTTCGCTTGGACGATGGACGCAACCGCAGCATTGAATGACAGCGCACCATCAATCGAGTCGGCGCAGCCAGCACAAGCGGCCCCAACAACGAACAAGCAGTACAGCTTGCCGCGTCTACTCCAGCCTTCGTGCAGTCCTTCGCTGCGCCACTTCGAAACGCTTTGCGAAACCAAATTTGCCTCGCGACCTTCCATT